>VDFB02285410.1:0-48312 GCA_007258455.2 Sequoia sempervirens
TTGCTATCTCTTTGAAGATTGCACCTACTTTGTGTAAGCTGTCCAGCATGAGGCGAGACAGAGTTTGGTTGAAGCTTGTTGAGATTGATCCCATGTCCTGCCTTTAGAATAGAACATAAACTTCTTAGGCCCTTACACTTATTTACATTCTGCATATTCCCGGTCAGTTTTAGGAAAATTCATACCTCAACGCCAAATCATACGCGCAAAATCCCCTTCTAATCATCCATTTACTGTTAACTGCAAGTGTCTTGAACAATTGTGTAAGTCCCCTCGTGAAAATAGCAATTCACAACCAACTAACTGAGGGTATTCCAAAGCATTTCGGAACCTTGGAGTTGAACGTGCGATCTATCTCGCAATCTTAGCGCACAGAATACTTTGATCAAGAGAGAATGGAGTAGCCTTCAGACAACTTTGTTCTGCTGATTGGTGTGGTCACAAAAATCACATCAACACCTTCTTGACAGACTTAGCCATTTTTCTTGAAATTTCCAAATTTTGCTTGATTTTGACCTCAGTTTGATCTTCATTTCAGGACGCCAGATTGATCCTATGAATTGACTGATGATCTCATTGCGGAACATGATCAAATTGGAGATGATTGTTCTAGAGGCAACATCTACTAAAAACATCATTTGATCCCTCAAAATCTTGGGCGACCCGGCTAGCTGGGGAGCCTTTATTGTCCAGAGAGCCATTTCTCTTGATTTTCAATTTGACATTGCTTTTTGTCCTTCAGATGAATTCTCATTTTCGGATGCTTGACTGGCCCGATGAATTGATTGCTAGATTCATTGGATATCTCAGAGAGTTCTGGTAGGAAGATCTTCTGAATACTATAAATCCTGAGAATTGATTTTAGGGGGTCAAAAGCTTGGGTGCCCCTGACTAGCTAGGGCACCCAACTCCTCCCGGAGTTCGATTTTTCTGTGTTTTATTTTCAATCTTTCTTTTGAATTTTCATTTTGCACAGGTTTACCCCTCCCAATCTGTGATATCTGGCATTTAATAAATCTTCTGAGCTCACTGAGATATCCACTGAAAAGCCTATTCAAATTTGAAGGAAATGTATTGGAGGTCTCAAACCCTAATTTCCACTTTTAGACACTCAAAACCTTGGGCGCCCTTGGCTACATGGGGCACCTTTATTTTCCAGACTTAGAATATTTTTGATGTTTTTCATGATTTGCATTCTTGCCCTTTGATGAAACTTCTCCGTTCGATTTGAGATTCCAGCTAATTGATTGATCTAATGGACTTGCTAATAGATTCACTGCGGAGTTGGAGGAATTTTGAGTAAGATACCTTAGATGCACAAACCCTAACAATTGCATTTGATAGCTTGAAATGATGGGTGCCCCTGGCTAGTAGGGGCGCCTTTACTTGCTAGTGTTAGTAAAATTTTATCATTTTACAACTCTTCCTTTGCTCAAATTCCACTTTGTGTTTCAATTTTCGGGGTTGAAAAATATACTAAGGCATGAATGGCTAGGCGCCCTGATTTGACAAGGGCGCCTAGAATCTCCAGACTTAACCATTTTTCCTCAGTTTTCAAGATTTTCAAGCTTCCATCCTTCGTTCTTCGTTTCGCGAAGCATCTTCTGCCATTTCTTGATCTGTGCAGTGTTTGAGACCTTGAATATGACACCTGGTAGTTGACCAACCTCCATTGATGACCCTAGAGCTCCCATTTTAGCTTTTGAAAAAGCATAATAGACCCACTAGAGAACAACTAATCTTTTAACGATTCTAACTGGACCAACCTAATGAGGAAGTATTTTAAGCCAATCATAATCAATTTGAACCCTTGAAGTCATATATTCTATTTTTAGAAAATTTTGCTAGCATCCATTTGAGAAGAAACCCAGAAAAAGTATATTTTAAGAAACTTTCTATTTTTAAAAAATTTCCTAAAATTTAGGGCCGAAAAACTGAGATCTGGGTTTTGTAGACAAGGTCGCTCTAAGTAGACCTAGATCGTCAAATTTTGAAAATTTTGAGCTTTTGACCCACATGCATGACATGCAAAATCCCATTTTCCGACCTTTTTTGAAAATTTTTACAAGACTTTTACCGACTCTTTCAAAATGCATAAGTGTAGCAAATTTTTTAATTTGAGCTACAACAACATTATACTATTTTTTTTTATAATTATAAAATTATCTACGATAATTATTATTATAATAATACTTAGATTGCCATTTTATATTTATATTTTTTCACTTACTTGTATTTCAAGGTGTTATAATTTTGAGGACATGACAGTCCTCCCCTCCCAAATTTGCTTGTCCTCAAGCAACTTAAGATTGGCACCCCAAATGGATACCCCCTTGGCCTCGTTGGGACTACTTGGTCCCCCATTATAGAACGCATTGGTTCTCTCTTATAGGACACATTGGTCCTCCATTATAGGACATTTGGTCCGTCATTATATAACACAACGGTTCTCCATTTTAGGACAAATGGCCCTACATTATAGAACAAAAAGGTTCTCCATTATAGGACACATGGTCCTCCATTATCGAACACAAAGGTTTCCCATTATAGGATACATGGTCCTCCATTATAGAACACAAGGTTCTCTATTATAGGACACAAGGTCTTTCGTTATAGAACACAAGGTTCTCCATTATAGGACACGAAGTCCTCCATTATAGAACACAAGGTTCTCCATTATAGGACATTAGCTCCTCCATTATAGAACACAAATGTTCTCCATTATAGGACAAAAGGTCCTCCATTCTAGGACACAAGGTTCTCCATTATGGGACACATGGTGATGCAAATCCTGATTCCCCTATATCTAATTTAGTAATCGTTGCTTAGATGGTTACTCCCTTTCAGGCTGGGGTCCCTTGGAGAGTTTCATTCCTTTGGGTTCATTTCTTAAACGAGTCATCCCCTTCCTTACTTTCTTCTTCGTATCTTATTCTTTTATTAGGCCCTTCTTTATCTTCATCTCTTGTCTCTTGATTAGAGGTTGCTTCCATGTTGTGAGCTTGGCTTCTTTTTCGTCCACATCTGTTTCTTGGTTCCCAACCTTCCTTGCACTTGTGACACAAGTTTTCCCTTGTAAGGGCTAATTGACTACATGGTGCCCTAGATTTCATACATGCAATCATAGCAGAGCTCTTTCCTTCTTAGCTCCTCTCAATCATGATAAGAAAGGTATGATTCCTTGCATTCTTCCTCCCCATGAAAGTTCTTAACCTTTGAAGTCATCTTCTTGGAGTGATCCTTTCCATTTGTTGGGGCAGCATCAAGCCTAGTGGCTTTAAGGATTGCCTCTTGGAGTGTGGAAGGGTCCAAGGCACTCACTAGGCCTCAGGTAGCATCCAATAGTCCTATAAAAAAGTAGACGAGTCTTCTCTCCGATATTTCGGGTACCATGATGGATAGCCTTTCAAACTTGGATACATAGTCTTCAATGGATCCCTCTTGTTTAATCTTTGTCAGTTCTTTGAAGTGTTCCTCGGGGTGTTTATGGTCAAATCTCTCAATTAATTTCTCTATAAATGTATCATAGGTTTTTATATTTTGGTGGTTTTGTGTGATCAACCCGTGGTACCACCATTTGTGGGCTACCCCCTCTAAATGTAGTATGGTGAACTTAAGGGCATTCTCCTCCAACATTGGGTTGAGAGATAGGTATGTGTCAAGTTTTTGAATCTATGCTTGGGCTGTGATTTTATTTGAGCCATCAAAATTTGGAAGTGACAGTTTTCCCACCTTGTGTTGTAAATCTTTGTTGGTTTAGTTTCTTGCTCTCCTATGTGAACTCTTAGTCCTAGCCTCACAATATTTGGGAAAGGGGATACTCCACTGAACTTCTGGGTCAAGTCTTGTATATTCATCAGCAATATGTCCCCAGTTTGGATCTTGTGCCTCTACTTCCTCATCTTCCCTTCAGAATCCCTCCCTAGCTAGGAAGGGTGGTCAAGTTATTCTAGAGGTAGATCTTGATGGATTGTTATTTTCGGATTGGCTCGGGGTGGTTTTCCTCCTGTTTTCTTCGTGTTGGCGTTTAAATTAGCACCTCTGAAGTGCTGATTGTAAACGTTCAGCTATTTCAAATGTTTTGCAACACTTCTTCGTTATTTAAAGAGGAGAAGTCCCTCTCTGCTGAAAGCAATGCGTAAGGAAGGGAATGGTAAACTAAGGTTCCTATATTTTTGTACTTCAGCGGTAGGACACAAGGGTGCACAAACACAATGCGCCGTAGCTAAGCTTTTCTCTGGTTTCTGCAGATCTTAACTATGACTATTCTATCTTTTAATCTATCCAATACCTTCAAGGTAAACAAAGCATGAGGGTAAAGGAGCGGGAATGAAGGGTTGGATCACCTGAATTTTCCGTCTCCTGAGAATATGACTGAGGCTCTGAACTCTTGGGTATACACCGGGATAAGGTTGGTACAAGCAAACACTCTTTACGGTAAACTAGATCTGAGACCTGCCAAGGAGGAGGAACCCCTATCCGAGGTATGGGCTAGGAAATGGTTTACAAGAAACAGCAAATGAACGATGTCTTGGCCAACAAGCTTGCTAAGGAGGAGGAACCCCTATCCGAGGTATAGATTGAAGGACAATACATTAAACAACACAAAACGATCACTGTCAATGACAAATATCCAAGGAGGAGGAACCCCTATCCGAGGAGGGAAATGAAACAACAAGCTATTTGAAACAAGACGTGGAAATAACTCAAATAGGTAGATCAAAATGCAAGCGCCTTTTGATATTCTTCTTCAAGCTTCATCAACGAATTACAAAGGTTGGGATAGCAAAGGCACAAAATCATGCACAATTACAATTGACCAACGAACTCTCATCCAAGTGAAATATGCTAACCAATTTTTTCGATAGTTTTACACAATATAAACCAGCACTAACCAACTTGATTAGCGTTAGCATCAAAAACTGAAATCCAAACTTGAAAGAACTCATGCCAAGAATGCAAACTCAATCCCAAGGAAGGATAGGTGTTGTCATATGGCGGAGAAGCTAAAGAATAGTACTTGAAATGAAACGAACTCAACGTCAAGAATGTGCACTCAAGATCCCACTGAGGGCGAGGTGCTAACATATGACAGAGTGATTAATTGAAAACTGAAACTAATAGGCGGATAACCAGCCATGAAGCTACAACAATCTAATTCATCCACTGCAGTGGACATCCACTGAATAGTGGGGATTCACCACTTGAGAGTGGGTACAAAGAGATAACAAATTCGTTCTCCACACTGGCGGTAAACCATCCAGGGGTAATTAATAAGAAATTAAACAAGTAGTTGTAGCAATAACATTGGTTGGATTAGTACTATTATATCACAACCGTACAATTCAAAAAGACTGCAAATACGAGTATTACAATGATGAGAAATAAGTCAAGAAGAGAAGAATGAATACTAATGATGTTCTTTTACTCTTCCAATGATAGACTTAAGACCAAAACAGAAATCATATGAATCTGATATAAAAAACAGAGTTTCCGGAATTCTTATCAGCAAACTGTAACATCATAAAAATGCTCATAACTTCAACAAGTTACCTCCGTTTCGAATGAGATCGAATGCAATGGACAACTGGAAGGTAGGCGACCATGCTAGGGTGAAGAAACAGCAACAAATCTTAGTCATTAATTCTTGGCACACTTCCCAAGGCACTCTAAATGGTACGGCCCTTGAAAGGGGCGATTTGCTTCTTAAAAATCAAAATCTCCAAAATAAATTCTCATACTTGGTGGAAAGGGGTGCCCATGGCAGACAATGATATTTCAAAAGTACCCAGAAGCAAATAAAAATTATTTAAAGAGCTGCAAACATTTTATACTTTCAGCTGTATGTGAACCAACAACTCAAAACTGGAAATTTCATCAAAAAGACTTCATCTGTTGAGCTCAATCTGCTAGTCTAAATTGAGAAGCAGCAATGACCAACTAGGTGTTGTATTTCAAACACGAAATTGGTTAATGGCTAGGAGGTAGCATCCTCGAAGCAAAATATCACTTTGTCATTTCGACAGCATAACAGTGTGGTAAGCATAATGGATGATCAAAGCTGGAGCAAGGCATTCATTAAATAGAAGAGTAGAAGACTCTTCAATTTCCCAAGGAAAGACGCCAAAAGTCACAACATGTCTCTTCAAATTTCAAACAAACAATTAATTGCTCAAGGGTGGCGTCCACTTCACAAGGCAACATAAAAACTTTATTTTTAAATAATAACTTCTTCAAAAAGGCATCCACTTATTTCCCAAGGCATAAGACTTCATTAATAATTAAAATATAATAACACCTCATGAAGGCGTCCCCCTTCCAAGTCCCTCTTTTAAACACAACTTAAAGTTTTTCTCCTCGGCCAAGGGGTCAACTGCAAATTAAACCATTAATGCCTTAATTCACCAAAATAAATCCTTTAGTAGCCAGACTTGAATTGCATTAAATGCTCCAACTGAAAATGAAGACCTTGAAGACTAATAACTGCATATTGCCCAAAATAGAATTTACTATAAATAGTAAACTCCTAGAAAAGCCATAGAACCTCAAAACTAGAAACCCTAATTTTACCTCAAACGAGCCTACAGGCTTCAGGAATAGGCTGATGA
Source organism: Sequoia sempervirens (assembly GCA_007258455.2). Taxonomy (NCBI): domain Eukaryota; kingdom Viridiplantae; phylum Streptophyta; class Pinopsida; order Cupressales; family Cupressaceae; genus Sequoia; species Sequoia sempervirens. The sequence continues at coordinate 6,609 of VDFB02285410.1, forward strand.
GTGACAAAACAGATCACTGATGAGAAGGGGACATTACACCAAGAGTGAACAAATATCCACTTTCAAAGCTGTTGGCAACAATGGCGCAACAATTTTGCATAGCAAGTAAAAGTTAAACAAACAATGAGCCCAAGGCTCTTATTTATAGAACTCAAAGGAGTGGGCAACCCCAAAATCTCCTTGAGTTAACAATGAGTTCTTGCCAATCAATTAGCAAGATTTATTCCTAAAAAGGGGGAACAAGCAGCTTAATCGAAAACTACTTCGCTTAACTGGTAAACAAAGTCAATAACTGAAACTACTTCTTGACTGAAAGTAAACTAAAGGTGAACTTTAATGAAAGTATCCCTCCAAAATAGACATCCACATTTAGTGGAGATCTAAGATCCACAAATCATGGAAGCCGATTAGACATCCTTAATCAGTGGGATCTGACAATGCATGATTTAAGGGATATGGAATTAACTTGGGAAGGGGCATCAAGTTAACTCCAATTACATTTAATGTCATCTTGAGTTGACTTGGAAAGAAGCATCAAGTCAAACTCAAGTATCATAAATGCCACTTGGAGGGTGTAGGACCTCCTTCTTTGGTGCCTTTATAGCTCACCATTAATCAACAGTGTCTCTATCCATTCATTGACTTCATCAGCCTCTGCGGAGTTAATGCTCTGTAGAATGATGACGTGGCGTCGCAGCATTACCTCACCCGTTGTGAGTTGATTCCCGAAGTCTATACACTGAGATGCTGCCTCTTCGAACTTGGTTGATAAAGCTGCCACCTTAGCCAGCTTGCAACCATCTAGATCATCAAGAATGGTACTACGGATGACGTCTTTGAACTGATTTTGTGAAGTGACCATCTCAACGTATTCTCCTCCCTCACGCTGATATTCCATGCGAGGGAAAGATATTACCAACATTCTTGCGAAGTTGATAATAGTGGCGACCACCCGTCTGTAATCAATCAACTCTATTGAATGGGTGTCATAGGCTTTCACCTTGTACGCCAACTGTTCCTTCCAAGCAAAGAGATGTTGCTCGTTTTCCTCGAAGTAGACTGATTGATACGCCAATTGCAAGTCTGCAATTGTGCTCTCGTCCTCTAGCCTCTTCTCTGCAATTCTTTGTTCTGATTGTTGGATCTCTGCACGAAGTCCATGTGCTCTATCCCGTAACTGGTATAGATTTTCCAGTATACATCTACCCTTGAGAACAACTCTTCCACTTGATCTCTCAAGTGTTTTCCGTATGTTATCAATTGTTGATGATTTTGTTCTGCGGGGAGATCTAACAATCCTGATGGTAGGGCTGAGACGTTTGGGGTGCCATGCATCAAGTTGGTTATGTATGACCTCAGTTGCTGATTTTCAGCCTTTAAGGCTGCTTTTTTTTTCCATCCTTAGCCATTCTTTCTTGCGCACTCACCGAAGCTATTTTGAGAAGGTCTGCCTCCACTTGTCGTGTAGTCCTCCTGAGGTTAAGTTGAGACAATGTGTAGTCCTCTACTTGTACCTTGTGTATGCTTTTCTCTACTGGTGGGGCAGCAGTCTCTATGATAATTTCACACTCCGCATTCCTCTCTATGTGAACTTGCCTCTTCAACTTCTTCTCCGGTATGTCTTGTGGGACGTGGTCGAATTCGGTGAAGTCAAGTTCATAGGAGGGTTTTTCCCTCTTTCTTCCTAGGAAACCTTCAAGCCAAATGGAATCTCGGCGATCTTCACTAGGAGGAATATGAGGCCCTTGAATGCCCGATGTGTGAGACTGTGCTGGAGCAATGTCTCTTGGTGGCGAATCCAAGTCAATGAGGACTTGTGACTACGGTGATGGTGGTGATATTGGCGGCTCTATTTCCATAAAAGGCACCGTTTCCGCTGCTGCTTCTGCTGTTGTTGATTCTGCTACTGGCTCTTCAACAACTATTGCTGCTGGCTCCTCAGCAACAATTTCTTCTGGTTCAGGAGTAGCAGTCTCTATTCCTTGCTCTGGGGCAGCAACGTTCATGATTATCTCAGGACTATGTGTGGCTTTCTCCATAGGTATCCTCTGTGTTCTGGGCTTTGTAGGCTTCGACATCCTCATCCCTTGGGGAGGATGGCTCCATTGCTTCCACCTAGGTTTCCTTTTTGAAGTGGAAGGTGGTGGAGACTGAACCTGTGGCGGCTCTGCTATGTGAGGTAACACCTTCCTTGATTTCTTGCTGCTGAGATAGAGTTGGCTATTTCTAACCACTCTACTCGTTCTTTCCTCTATAGACGTGTTTTCCTTGGCATACCAATCCACTCTTGGGAGTGGTTGGGAGTCAACTGAATCTGCAAAGAATGAGGGGAGAATAACTTCCCCTTCATCGTCGGATAGACCTTCGATGTCTGCTGACATGAAATCAGCAATTTGCGGGAGTCTGAACCTGCTGTAGTTCCTTCTTCGCACTTCATACTCGTCTTGACAATTTACCCAATAATCTTCCATAGAAGATTTATGTGACATGTTGCTCGAGCTGCGCCGCATAGAGCCCTCTGGGGTCATCGGACCTTCTCTCAACGAAGTACTTGAGATTAAGCCTCACCGTTTCCTGACTCATCATCTTAGCATCTGTCGCGAATCTGCATCTATAGAGTTCCATTCCAACGGGAAAGTTAACAGCTGTCTTCTTCTTTGAGCGCAAGTAGACGTGAACTTCGGACAACTATCTCAGGAATTCCATGAAGACTACCCTATCTAAGGGGTATCTTGGTAGCATGGCGGGGTGACCAATGTAGCCATACACGCGTATGTAGGAGAACGTAGGGAATTGGATGAACCAATCCGCCCAATCTGCCATTGCCTCTATGCCTGCTTGTGAAATACGCACGTGCATTTCATGGTCTAGCTCACGTACGGTGTGCATAATGAAGTGATCAATCGTTCTATTGAAGTGTCGCTCCGCTTGAGTAAACTCAAGACGTGTAAAATGCTCATGAACCTTCTGCACACCTAAGGTTCCCACATTGTTCAATATCCTGAAATCACCTTAGAAGGCAATCAGGTATACTAGGTAAGAGCACATGTGGAACCTATGAGCTTCCAGATACCCAGTGATCTGTCGGTGGAGTGTGTCACTAATCAAAGTGGCCCAGTCATAATATTTCCTTCTGCCAATGATTTTTGCGATGACATAGTACATCCATGGCTGGAATTGATGACCATCCTCTTCTTCAGTGATTCTATTGAGTAGAGTGATTAACACTGTGTACTCATCTTTACATTCTCCTCGTCCCACCGACTTAGGCAAGCTAGCCTTTGTCACTTTTAGCCATTTTTCAGCTATTATCTTTTGATATTTGTCCTTGGCTGTCTCAAATGCCTTCTCGGATTGTGTCACTGATATGACTTTGTTGTTAGGACATTATGGAATATCAAAACACTTTTCAATATCCTGAGGCTTTAGACTGCAAACAATTCTCCCATCTGCTGCTCTGGTTTCTCTAGTGGTAGGATTTTAATGCTTGACACAAGCAATTACAAGCTCCACACTTTGTAACTTGATGGGAATGGATGCGGCCTGTAGCAACCTAGATTCTTCAATATTCTGGAATGTGATCTGATTCATGCCTTCCAGCTGCTCCAGATCAACCACTGGGTTTACTTGATGTAAATTTGTGTCAATTGTTTTCAAGTAATCATGGAATAGGGCCGTCTTGGTCCTGTATTGTACCTGAGAGTACCTCATCTTGAAAAACTAAAAGATTGACTGTAAACTTGACCTTGTTTTGATAACTTTCGGAAACCCCTAAAAATAGCGCCCTGCCGAGAAGTATTTTTCCGGAAAAAATCTAGCACATGGGTTTTGTTCGTGCTTCAATGCTGAACAAGCCCAGTTCCTCAAAATTTTGATTTTGAAACTTTTCGGAAAAACCCCCAAAAATAGGGGCAGGAAGTTTGTTGATTTTGGAAAATCTAACAGGACGGGTTTCTCTGGAAAATTATGCTGAATCTACCTAGTTGATCTGATCTGATGTAGCTTGTTGCTTTTTCTGTAATGCAAGAAAACCTAAGATAAGAATAGAGGAAGTAGACAAAAGATGGATTGGAAGTTTTTATCTGACTCCCTGAGAAAATCTGTCTCTGAATCCAATCCTCAAATTAGCAATCTTCTCCTGCTTCAGATCTGCAAGAAATATTGAAGAACGGATGAAAACCTTTTCCAGATCTGTCAATGGCGTCCTTGAGAGCTTATGGCTGTTCTTGATCCTTAACCTGCAATGAAATAATGAAGTAGGACGCCTTCACCTTGATTATATAGACTCAAGCCTTAGATCCACAAGTTTGGGGACCTAACTCATGATCAAAAGTGATTTTGGCTTGGTATGAAGTTCAAAAAGGTGATTTCCACTGATCGTGGAGTGTTTTAGCCAAGTTTGACTCAAAATACTTTGACTTTAGTCAACAACTTGACCTTTGACTTCTTTTAGGCGTCCCTTTTGAGTTTTGCAAGTTTTTTATTATTTTCTCTCTTAAATGACCTCAGTTTGATCCTGAATCTGGCTTGATCTGTTGATCCTGAGCTGCTGCTGACACATTCACTACTGAGCTGGATCTATCCTGAAGAGAAGTGCCTGGGAGACATGATGGTAAAAAGTTGAGTTCAAGGCTTCAAAAGAAAGGGCGCCTTTTTCAAGAAAGGGCGCTTTTGCTTGTGCCTTGGTAAATTTTCAATCTTCATTCTTCAGTTTTTTGAAATGACCTCTCGTGCTTTGATCTAGATTTCTCGTTGATCGGAGAATAAGATGATCTTGTTTGATATCTTGTCAGGTAGCCAGCTCCGTTTCGCCAAAGATGACTGGAGTTGGAAAATCCAGAAGTCATTTTAGGGTTTTTTTATTCAAGGGCGCCCCTCATTGAAAAGGGCGCTTTTGTCCTTTAGCATGGTTATCTTCGTCTGAAAAGTTGCCTAGTTTGGTCCTGATTATTTGTTGACTGCTTTGTCTGATGCTTGTGCTTTCAGTTGCGTTGCTGAGATCTACCTAGGCTGAGAAGATTGTCCTGGGAGGCCTTTGGTCTTTTGTCAGGATCCAGAGGTCCAAAAGGAAGGGTGCCTTTCTTTTGAAAAGGCTCTTTTTTCTTTGATCTTCACCTTTGACAGTCATTTCCTGATATTTCTTCAACTGCCTCTTTTCGCTTCGTCAGCAACTACTTATGATCAACTCATCAGATGATTTAGTGGTTTGTTTCATTGTAGAGCCAGCATGCAAACGCCGAAGATGACTGCCTTGGATGATCCAACAGACTGCATTTGACCTTTAAAGATCATGGGCGCCCTTGCTTAAAAAAGGTTCTTTTCAGCATGTGAACTTGTCTCTCCTTCGTAACGTTTCTAGAGTTAGTCAAATTTTGACTTTTTTGGGTTTAAGGAATGTCCATCAAACAACATCATTTTAGACCTTTTCCACCATGGTTGCGTCGTTGAAGCTTTTGAAGCTTAACTTTCAGCACCCGGTACTAGCCAATCTGCCATTAATGGCTGTGGAGTTCCTAACTTTGTTCCTGAAAAATGGAAATAGACCCACTAGAGTAAAATGTGTCTTTTGATGATTCTGACTTGACTAATGTGATCGTGAAGCCTTTTAATCCTATCAAAATCATTTTCAATCATTTATGGGAAGGTCCTATTTTCAAGGTTTTCCCTGAAAATAGGGGCGTAAAACCCTAATTTTCAAATTTTCAGAATTTCGCACATGTGTTCCTTGACAGAAACCCACCAAGATCCTATGATTGGTTTGACCTAAAACAGACTTTACATGGTATTTTAACAAGATTTAGCTCAATTTATACAGAATGCCAAATTTTTTATTTTGGGTACAACATTAGGCTCTGTCTGGTGACCATGTCGGATACCTACGACATAGGAGAACCGAGAATCTCAAGTTTCGTAGACCAGTATATCTTATCAGTTGGGTAACGGAGTCAGGACTTTGGTTCCATACATACCTAAAAATAGAGTTCACCTTACTTATTGGGTTCCCCAATTTATTCACCTACGACAAAACATCTAAGAAATCAGCTAAAACACGACAAAACTTCACTGAACGGGGAAAAACATAACATAACGTTAAAGCGAGGAAAAGTATTTACAATATATACTCACCCCATCCCCGAAGGGATGAAATGCTTCAAGTACTGTACTGCTCGCTGTAAGGCAGTGGAAAGAGCCTCCCGTCTGAATGTGAGAGAATATAGGAATTCTCTCCTGCAATATCATGAATCAGGAATGACCCTAGCCAAAGGGAGTCAAATTTTCCGTGCATTCCCTTTGGTTCATGTCTCTTGTCCCATAATAGGACTTTATCTCCAATCTCAAAGTCTCGTTGTCGAGCCTTCTTGTCGAAGATCTTCTTCACTTGCTCTTGATGCTGAGTGATCTTATCAACTATCTCCACCCTTTCTTCTTGAAGTTTCATTAGGCACAAGATACGTTTCTCAATGGGATCTCTGAATTCTTCATCTTCTATTGCGGATGCCAGCTGCAAAGCGGACAAATCTAGAGTGATGGGTAACACAGCTTCCGTGCCATATAAGATTATGAAAGGTGAAGTGCCGATAGCTCTCTTAGGCGTGATTCTATCAGCCCAAAGAGCGTCGTACAACTTTGTGTGCCAAGCCCATTGATTGGAATCAACCTGTTGATGTGTTTTTCGTGACCGCAACAACGCAGAATAAAGTCGCCAACGGCTACCCTATTCTCTCTTGATCAAAGTATCCAGCACGCTAAGATTGCGAGAGAGTTCGTGCGTTCAACTCCAAGGTTCCTTCAATGCGAATAGTCTCAGTTGGCTCGATGTGATTTGCTGGTATTTCAAGGGGACTTACGGAATTGTTCAACAACAGAGGAAGGGGTTTCCACAATTCGACAGATTTATCAATTTAGCACAGATTTCCTATTCTAATCAGAAAGTACTAAATTTAAAGTGGTGCAAGGTTAAGAGAGTCTAAATCTATTCTAAATGTGGGATATGGAGCTCAACTTCAGCAAACTTTCAACCGGACTTCGCTTTGCCTCGCGTCGGACAGCTTCCATGGAGTCGGTGCAATCTTCAAGGGAGATGACTAAAGATGTTCAAATCACCACTTGACATGAAGATACCATCACAACGACGCATACCATTATTCAAACTGTGATTGTAGTTGGGCCCACAACGTTTCCAGTTGACCACACAAGGCGAACACACCATCAGTGAGCCCACTAGTGGTATGGATAAGCAAAGCTTGCTTAGATCAAACACCACATTCCACAGCCAACATCTACTTGCATCAAAAATGGAATTACACTACTCTACGCTACTTGAAGTAGAAGGGATGAAGAAACCTCGCTAGCTATCCATAACAAAGACGAATTCCACCATCAATGAAAAGATCTTTTATTATGAAAGTTTTATACAACAATTTCTTGCAAAAGTTTTCAAAGGGAAAACTTTCCTTCTTCTTCAACTACACTATCAATCTACGCTATGCTACTTCTAAGCTATTACCTAGTTGTCTCTCTATTCTAATCTCTACTGTCTACTTCTACTTCTAATTCTACTTCTAATGAATTACAAATGAGGGGGGATGCACCTTTTATAGATAGCCTAGTCCAACGGACGGCTTAGATTACAATCGGCTGGATGGCCCAGATTGTGCCACCTCAGCCCTAAACAAGATTCACCCTAAAAACCGCCACCAAGAGGAGTGGGGTAATAAATGAGCCATTAATGTCCATCATCCCTCTAGAAGATTCCCGTTTGTAGACGCATTCACACTGTTCAACTTCTTGGATTGCAGACTTGATCAAACAGCTTCAACTTTCGGCATGGCATGCACGTTCTCATTTGAAACTTCAAGGCAGTAACTTTCTTCCTCCTGCTCGACAATGATTTTCCTTCTTGAAGTTGTTCTTCAACTTCTTCTTTGTCACTTGAGTTATACTAAGTCTCAACACTTAGCCATTTTTCGCAACTTTTCTTCCTTCGAGGTTGAAATGTCATCTTGGATTATTTTCCTCATCACTTTAAGTCATCACTGCCTGGTCTCGACGTTCCTCCTGCAAAACAAGCAAGGAGAAGAGTATTAGAACACTTCATCATATAAACTTAACTTACTTACCAGGATTTTCATGTTTTGATCTCCAAGGGTTCATTGTTTTTCTAGCCAACAAACTTCATCCGCCAAGGCATTTTTTTTTACAAACATTTCTTTCCTTGCCTTAGGAAATTTCTCAAATTTTCCTTAGGAAATTCATCAACCTGGTGCCCATCAAAATATTCACCCCGGAAGGCTTTAGTGAAGCGTGGAAGACTTGGAAATCAACTTCTCATCAAAGATCTCCAATACCCAGAAGAAAATTTTCTTCAAAACGCGTCGAACTCATGGGTATACAACAAACGGGTTCATTTGATTTTCTTGGATTTCAACCTTGGAAAAAATAATTTTTAACAAATTTAATCCCATTCTTCATATCTGTAGATAATTCTTGTTGCTCTTACTTGAATTTTTGTTTTATTGACCCTGTGCAGCTGGCATCATCGGACTCCTTCACTCGAAATCTTGCTCATGTCTTAGGAAATTTCATCACTTCACCAGACTTAGGCGTTTTTCCTAAGGAAGAACATTTTGTGCCTTAGAAAATTTTAAATCACTTAGCATTTTGAAAAATTTTCCCTTAGAAAATTTTATTCATTCTTCAATCCATTCTTCCTGTGAGGAAAATTTCATCAAATTCACTTAGGAAATTTCCTTTTGAATGCACAAATCATGGAGGATATTTAATTCCAACGCCCAACATATTTTATTTATCACATGGCAATTTCCAACGCCTTAGTTATTTTATCTTTTAACATCATGAACTTTGGGCGCAATTAGCATATGTGGAAGAAAAAACTCCAGCGCCTTCACTTGTCAACTCCCATTCACCTTACCTTAGGCGCATTTCACACCTGCAAGGAGACATTACTTCCAAAGCCCAGGCAATATTAATCTTTTAATTTTATATCACCTTGTACTTTCAACGCCTCTGGTATTTTTGTCCTCACATGCCTTGGTTTGGGCGCCTATCACATGTCATGAAGGATGAAACACTTGCCAATGCTTTGACTTTTGACTTTCCTCAACCTTAAGCGCATTTTAGCATATGAGGAGGATATTCAACACTTAGAAACTTTTAGCAATTCCTCCCTAAAGTGGGCGCATTTAGCATGTGAGGAAGGATTAACATTTCAACGTCTCGACTTTCCTTTACTTCTTTCTAAACTTGGGCGCATTCTCCATGGTGAAGTGGATTTTAAATTCAACGCTTTAATTCTTTTGTCCTCACATGCCCTCATTTGGGCGCATTTTGCATAGTGGGGTGGATAAACTTTTTGTCTTCTTCTATGCTTGTTTGGGCGCATATCACTTGTGCTGGAGGATGAAACACTTTCCAACGCCTTGACTTTTGACCTTTCTTGCACATATTTTGTCCTTATATGCCATGATTTGGGCGCATTTTGATATGTGAGGAGGATAAACGCCTTTAGAATTTTTCTTTTTTAGTTTGAAGTGGGCGCATTTCACCTAGGGAGGTGGATGAATATTTGTGCTTTAGAATTTTTTCATCTTTGACCTCTTTTGACTCCCTTCTAGCATGGGCGCATTTTGCCTATGTTGGAGGATGAAGTTTGACACTTTGACCTTCTTGCTAGACATGGGCGCAAATGGAGGTATGAGGTGGATAATCTTCATTACTTAGAATATTTTCTATCATTTTGATCAAGCAATGGCGCATTTGGATAGGCAGGAGGACATCTCCAACACTTAGAATTTTTCCAAGGCATCAAGGCAGGCTAGGCGCATTTGGAGGTGGCAAGAGGATATTTCAAACACTTAAAGATTTTCCTGGCTTCCAGCTGAGATGGACGCATTTTCATGGTGGTGCAGGATGAAGTCTCAGACTTAGCCATTTTTTTACCTTCTTCTGCTAGCTTCTCCATGCCTTACTATAAATAGTAAGTCCTTTGATTTTCATATCTCAGAGGCTCAGATTGCTTTGAAATTTTGAACACTGGATCTTCATGACTCCGTTAGCCTGTTGACACTACTATCCTGAGCTGGCCTGCTATTCTTAGCCCATTTCTAAAGGTGGTTTGCTATTTATAGTAACTGCTTGTTTCTGATACCTCCACAACTCCGTTTGATTTGAAATTCAAATGACGTGCTCCTCACCACATGACCTTCCTGTTGACCTTGGCGCGTGCTGTTGACTTTCTATTTTTAGCCAGTTTCTGGAATGCCTTACTATAAATAGTAAGTGCTCTGTTTGTCTTCAAATTTTACCAGCGGATAGCTTGAAAGATGCTAATCACTATGGTTTACACCGGTTTTCGAAAATTCTGACTTTTTACCCCTCTTTTTGGGTCTCGAAGCTGGAAACCCTATTTCATTTTGCATGCATATCAAATGATCTCCGTTTGTCCTTGTTTCTGTTGCATTGCGATCAGTTCGTGATTCTGAAGTGCTGGGAGGTGGCTGTCGGGATGCATCTGCTAAAAATAGTAAGTTGTTGAATAAGTGGTTATCTTCGTTTGCATGTCACATCACTGCGAAGCTATCGAAAAACCCATAAGGAATATGCAGACATGCAAAGAAAACCCTAACATGCAAACCCTAAAAATAGCCTCGGAAGGCTGAACTCTGAAAGTTATCATCTCACTTTGCATGTTACACCATCGTGAAGGTCTCTGGAAACCCAGAAGGAATCTCCAGACATGCGTTGAAAAACTCTGCATATAAACCCTGGAATCTGCTCTGGAAGCTGAACTGCTAAAAATAGTAAGTTGTCTGTTTTAGCTCAAATTTTGCCAGTGAGCAGCTTGATGTGCTCTGAATGCAGTGCGACTGTTAAAACTTCAAGAATGCTAAGGAAACACCCTGAATTGCACACTTACTAAAAATAGTAAGTTGTCAGAATCTGATGAAATTTCAGTGGAAACTTGCTGGAAGCACACTGACCTCAATGTTAATCCCTGTTTTCAATATATTCACCTCGTTCGACATTAGATTGGCTGGAAAGTACAAACCCTAATTTTCAGACTTGGCCAAAATTTTACGTTTAAGCTCAAAGGCTGGCACATCCCCGTAAAAATAGACAGCAGAAAAGAGAGACAACGACAAAGCAAACTAAAATCAAGCCAAAAGACCCGAACGAAGCAAAAATGAGGGGGGGTCCCCATTTGCAATGGGGCGATGTGTGAAAAAGGTCACAACACAACCATCTTGCGCACTATCGTGACTATGTTCTTATTTGACGACTTGGCTTGTCCATTGCCTTGTGGATAGTAATCTGAAGAGTGGGACAAAGTGATGCCGTAGTCAAAACAAAATTCTACCAACTCCTCTGATGAGAAGCTTGTAGCGTTGTCAGTCACAATCTTTTTGGGTACTTCGAAGCGTGTAATGATGTTCTCCTTGAGGAAGTTACACACTACCTCGGAAGTAGCTTGCTTTATAGGGATTGCCTCAACCCACTTAGTGAAATAGTCTGTCGCCGTTAGGACGTAGACATGTCCCTTTCCGGAATGAGGATTAATGGGTCCCACAAAGTCTATGCCCCATTGCTGGAATGGAGCATCTATCACCACCGGCCTTAGTGGAAGGGTTGACAGCTTAAGTTTACCAACAAATTGTTGGCACAACGTGCATCTGTGCACCCAGTCATATGCGTCGCGGAACAAAGTCGGCCAAAAGAATAATGCCCGCAGGATCTTGAATGTGGTAACCCTTGATGAGAAGTGGCCTCCGCATGCTTGATCGTGGAATGCCTCCAACAATCGTCGTTGTTGATCTTTGCTGACACATAGTAGGAACGTTCCGTCAAGCCCACGCCTGTACAGAACATTTCCTCCAAGCACATAACCTTGTGCTTGTAATTTCAAAGTTCTTCTCTGCTGCTTACCCAAGTGTGTTGGGCATTCCCCGTAGGTTAGGTAGTACCACAATTCTGTGTACCACTCTTGAGCAGATTCAACTAATAAGACCATTGGGAGGTCTTCTTCCATTTCTGTTCCTGAGATGCCATCTTCAGCTTGGTGCTTTAAATCACCATCTTCTGCCAGGAGTTGACATAGGCCTCTCCTGCAAACGAGCTTAGTAGGCTTGATATCCAAGTCATATTCTTGGACTCTTGCAATCCAGTTGCCTCTTTTGGTGCCCATTTCTTGTTGAGTAAGGACACTCTTGACCGCGGGGTCTGTAACATACACAGTGGTGTGAGAGTTTAGGATGTTGAATCTAAAATTCTTAACAACTCTCACAACCGCATATGCGTTTTTCTCTATTTGAGAGTACCGGGACTCGCTATCCTTGAAGCTGCTGCTCATGAAAGCGATGGGTGACTCAGTCTCTTCGTTCAACTTTTGAGTCAATATGGCAGAGAGTATGTTTCGACGCGTAACAATAAAGAATGAATTCTTTATTGAAATCAGGTCAAACCAACACTGGCGCTTTACTGATGGCCTCTTTTATTTTCTCAAGCGCCTTCCTTCCTTCATCGGTCCATTTGAAGGCGGTCATCTTCTTCATCATTGCTGAGATATCTTTGGTCAGCTCTGAGAAGTCAGGTACAAATCTCTGTATAAAGTTGACTTTGCCGAAGAACGAGTGTACCCCAGTTTTATTGGTGGGGAGAGTCAGGTCCTTGATTGCATCTACCTGATTAGGGTCTATCCGAGTCCCTTCTTTAGAGATGATGTGACCAAGCAATTTTCCTTCTGTCAACGCAAAGATAGACTTCTTCGGATTCAGTGATATGTGGTGGTACCTGCATCTCTCAAACACTTTCACTAAGTGTTGAAAATGATCTTGCCATTTCTTTGAGAAAGCGGTAAGGTCGTCAAGATAGACGACTATCAATTTTTCCTTCAAGTCGCCAAACGTCAAGTCCATGGCTCGCTGAAAAGTAGCACTGGCGTTGATGAGGCCGAAGGGCATCCTCTCATAGGCGAACGTTCCCCATGGAGTGCTGAACGCTGTCTTAAGTTGATCTTCTTCAGCTACTGCAATCTGGTTGTATCCCGAAAATCCGTCAAGTAATGACAGCATCTCCGAACCGGTTACTGTTTGCAATGTATGTTCCATGATAGACAAAGGATAATTATCCTTTAGTGACGACTGGTTCAGGTTCCTGAAATCTACACAAATCCGGATCTCTCCGTTCTTCTTGCGTACAGGAACGATATTTGACACCCAGGTGGAATAGTGGATCGGGTATATGATCTTGGCATCCACCATCTTTTTCACCTCCACGTAGATTGTATCTTGGACATGCGGGTTGTAGTGTCTTTGCTTCTGCTTGAAAGGCTTGATGTCAGACTTAAGTGGAATTGTATGGGACAATTCCTTTGGCTTGAATGCTTTCAGGTCTTCATAGGACCATGCAAAGACGTCTCGGTATTGCTTGAATAGAGAGATGAAATTGTCACTTTCTTCCGCAGTGCAACACTTGCCTAAGTTGATAAGCCGAGGCTCATCTTCCGTACCAATGTTGACTTGTCGGTAGTCAGCTGATGTCTTGTCATTAGAATTCCTTTGATCCTGAACATGTCTGTCGTGTCTATCAAATATATCCTCCAAAGATACTAGACCCTTGGGGATATTATTGCCTCTTAGTTGGATGATGCCGGATTCCGTGGCTCTGGAATCTTCTGCCACAGATTCTTTGGAGGGACAAGCACTACCTTCGAAGAATAATTCTTGGTAATTGTCCTCCATGCGGAGGAACTCTTGAATATCATCATCATTGGTAAAGACCTACCAATTGTCGCAGTTGTCAAGGATGGCTGGCTTGTAGATGAGTTCAATAGCGAAGACATCCTAACGAAAATCAGAATGGGGCATGAAAAGAGTTGTTGATACCGCAAGGGCATCTACTTTGCTATTCTGCTCACGTGGTATGTACTTGATGTTAGTCGATCGCATTCCACACCCTTTGTCGGTAAGAAGAAAGGCGACTTTTCCTTGATACATTCCTCTGACCTGTGTTATCACGGAATCTAGCAGCGCTCGTTCCACGGATAACCCTCCTACTAAACTTGTTCGTTTCCTAGGATTCGTGAAGTTCAAGTATGCATAACGAAGTGATTTTCAAGCCACCTTGAAATGCGTTCCTAAGCCTCGAATAGTCAATTCGAGCATTCCCTCATGTTCGCCTCGCGAAGACCTTCGAAACGAGCCCCTTCGCGAAGTCTCACTGTTCGTACTTAGCGAACTGCGAAAAATGCAGTTGCACTGAAAAAGTGCGCTCCTGCTCTCAAGCCAAATTTGGCTAAGTATGAAAAGTGCAGGGGCGCTAAAATTTAGCGCCCCTGCATGAAAGTGAACTTTCCAAAAAATGTAATAGCGCTGAATTTTAGCACTATTACAATTTTTCCTGGCACTTAAACTTTTTTTTGGCCCTGGCACGTTTCTTCGTAATTTTTGCGTTTTTCGTCAATCGTGCCACTTTTCGTGCCTAAATTTATTGCTCGACTTGAGTTAGGTTTTCGATTTTCTCTTTCACTTAAAAGTGTTTTAGTTCACCATTTTCATTGTTTATGATCTTTTGTCTTCTTTTCTTCTTGCTGGGCGAGTTCTCTTCATACTGCAAATACGTTTTTTTGAGATTTTCGACTTTCCTCTCCAACAATCTTTGCGTTTCATCTTGGTAAGTTGTTATCCCCGTTTTCTCTTTATTTTTCATTCGTTTTTGTTCATATGCATTTTTCTCCATACGCATTTTCTTCTTCCCCATTCGCGTTTTTCTTTCTCTTCCTTCGCGTTTTAGTCTTGCGTATTCATTGCTTGAATCCTTTCCATGGCATTTCTGCGTGGCGTTTTTCCACTTGTTCTCGTGCAAAGGAATTCTTGCGTTTTGTTTTCAACGCATTCCTCTTGCTTCTCACTCCAACTTTTTTTTGCTAACGTCTCTCCTTGTCGCCCTTTCTATCTTACTTTGGTGAGAACTTTGAGAAATCTCTTGTTTTGAAAGAGGGTTTCTTTGGCTCTTGAACGTTTTTACAATGGTGATGAAACAAATTGCAGCTCTATCCAAAGGAAAAATTGTCTTCAAAGCATTCCATGTTACAAGAAAATGACAAAGCGCCGTTTTCATGCACCCCTACATCTGTTTGACCCAAAAATGCCAAAGATGCAGAAGCGCTAAAATTTAGCGCCCTGACATGTTGAACATGTCAAAATATTTTCTAACTCTGAAAAGTGCAGGAGCGCTAAAATTTAGCGCCCCTACATCAAAACTGAAATCTCCAAAATGTAAGGGCGCTGAATTTTAGTGCCCTTACACTTTTTACAATCTTTCCCATATGAGCTTCATTTCTGTCCATTTCACTCTTGAACCTTGTTCCTTCCGCTTTGTGCATCGTTTTGCGTGCCTTGTCATCCGCTCCACGCTTTCCCATCATCGTTGCTCGTTTCGCGCATCCCCATGCTACCTAACGACTAATGTTTGTTCTAGCTCAACACCTTGCAGACTCATTTCAAAGATTTTTAAAGTCTGAGTTATCAAAGTTCCAGTTGTTTCTGATGACTGCCAGTAAACCTCCGTCTTCTTCGAAAGCAAAAGGCAAAATGAAGTACAAATATCAAGGTGTTTATCCGCTGACCGTAGTGGTCTCCAAGGTGGAAGAGATAAAAGATACAGAGGTTGGTCATCAGGACTTGGTTGACTTTGAGAAGCAAACAGAGACAAAGCCTCTTCCTGATCCAATGAGAGCAATCGTACACAACAACCTTCATTTGGTGGCAATGTTCCCTACAGCTGCACATAATACAGAGTTTGTTCTTCAGGTGGCGTCTTACTACATCAGAGAAAGTAGAAGTGTGATTGATTCTTCTGGGCATGAGATTCTGAGACTCGAACCTGATTTCTTTGACATTGTTTTCAAGGTTCCTCATATGGAGAAATACATTGATATTTCTATACAAAAAGCACAAGAGGTTTTTGACGCTGATCCCAATAAGGCTAAAAACCTAATAAATACTCAATGGTTGAAGAAACCTAGGCAATCTGTTTCTAGATGGCCGAAGGGACTCCTGCGAAGCGATTTCAAGGATGACGTCAAAGATATGATCACATTTTTAAGCAGAGTGAAAGGCTTGCCGGAATCATCCACTTTTCATGATTGGATGTATGAATACATCAGGATCATAAGAAGACAGAAGGTGCATATTGATTGGGGCAAACAGATCAGTGATGAAATACATGAGCAGTTGATCAATGCTCCTTCTACGTTGAAATTCTATATGACTTCTTACCTGGTGTACGCGGCGGCTGTAATGAGACAATTCCCAGGTCTATCTACAAAAGGGAATCGGATGATGGTACCTGTGTACAGATTTTTCTATCAATTGGAGCTGAAGGAAAGATTTCATCACTTCAGGCGGGTCACAGATGCTTTCTTCGCGCCTTTGCTTTTCAATTTTGATCCAACTCTTGAAAGTAGAGTATCTGATGAGGCTTATAAGGTGGTAAGTAAAGTTGGATGCCTATTTCTTCAATTCCCAACGTTTACTTACTTGAGAGTAGGGTGCTACACTGGTTGTCCCTACATGCTGCCACGTTATCCTTCGGATAAGTTGGTTCTCATGGAAACATGCAGACAGTTGATGTCAGTACAAAAGGAACGAAGAAGCAACCACAAGCGTGGATTCAAGTTCCCACTGACCATTGGTTGATATACTATCCAAACTGCACAAAAGGCTAAGTCTGTTTATGCTGAGATGCAAATCATGACAATCAAGACCTACAGGTATAGGTTTGATTTCGATTACCGAGATGTCAGAAAAAGATTACAAAAGGGTCATCATCACAAGTACCGTTTTGAAGACATCTGGGCTGATTGCAGAGATGAAGAAGTCATTCGCAAAATGGACTATTGCAGGTTGACTGTTCAGCAGATCAGAGATCTTGATATTGCTGACCTACCAGAGGATTTTGCAGATCCTGGTGATATCATGAATGCTGTCTACGATGAGCAAGGAATTGCTAAAAGGCCGTTGCCTGCAATTCAATGGTCTAGGAAAGAAATTACCAACATGAGAGAGAGGTTGAGGCCAATCCTAGCCAACACTGCAGAATGGTTACATAAACATGGTTATGAAATGAAAATTTTCAGAACAGACTCGGAAGGAGAAGAATCTGAGGCAGAAGCTCGCCAATAGCAAGAACTCCGTGACAAAAATAAATCAGCGGCTGTTCCCACTTCTTCACGAAGAGGTCCTAGGATCAAGTTCATTGTTGGCAAGAAAGATACCCAGTCCGTCCCAGAGACGGAAATCACAGAACCTAATTCATCTCGCTCTAAAGGTAAAAAGTCTATTCCAGAGGAGGTAGATTCCGATGCAGAAGAAACTTCAAGTGATCAATCCGCTGAAGATGAAGATTCAGCAGAAGCAGACTCCGATGCAGAAGAGGTTTCTGAAAGCGGGCAAGAGTCTGAAGAAGATTCTGAAGAAGGATCTGAAGGTGATTTTGAAGGTGAACCAGAATCGGAGAGACAAGAGGGTGATCAACAGGAACCCGGGCATGATCAAGAAAGAACTACTTCTCTGAGAATGTAGTTGAGGAAATTCCCAGAACGTCATCGCCTGTGACTTCCAATGTTCCTCATACTCCTCCAAATTCAAGAACTCCTCCACCTCCTGTTCCCTCGTCACCTATTCCTACCACATGCATTCCTGCAGTCGAGATATCCACTATCCCAGCATCAACCCCGCTTGATACTCCCTCGGTGACAAGCATTCATACGGTTGATATACTGTCGAGCCTCCATCGTCCATTCCTAGCTTGTCTTCGCCAACGTATGATATCACTTCTGAAAATGAATTCAATCGTTTCATGAATGAGTCAATGCGTGATCAGCTCAATGTGCAAACTTCAGCGATGATGAAACTTCTCCTATTGTCACGATACCCATGGTAACTTCAGACGTGACAATAACTTCAGAAGTAGCAATGGCTGAATTGACAGTGAATCCAGAAGCTCACACTTCCTTCCTTCCCCCTTGGCTAATATCTCAAGTGTCGAAGCGTAAAAAGCAAATGATTTCTCCGGAGGAGCTCGACCTCGAAGAGATAGTCCTTCCAAAGGCTAAAGGGAAGAAAAAGGAAAAGGTATACTCAAGGCTGAACGTTGATAAGTCTGGCCACAAGTATGCAAAGATTGGCATACCACCACATGAAGAAGGTGATGTCAATATGGAAGACTACACGGTGACAAAGGTCCAGCTTGGCAAGGTTACCAATGAAAGTGCAAAGGCTGATGCGCAAGTCACTTTGGATATCTTGGCTGGAAGACTGGATAAAGTAGAGCAAGCTCGCAATATGTACAAACAGAGGGCAGAGCATTATGCCACTGTTGTAAAGAGACTTGCAGGTTCTCCAAGTAATGCACAACCGCTGACAGTGGTAAGTATTGAAGACCCAGCTGTCAAGAAAGCTGAGAAGTTCGCCTCCAAAGGCAGAGTGTTGTATGATTTTGTTGAAAAGATCATTGAACATGGATCTCAGATTATAATTGCTGCGAACGAGAAAACTACCTTGTTGGCCAAGCTCACCACAGAGCTTGATAAAGAGAAAGTGTACTTTCCCAGGAGTGCAGAGACATGGAAAAATGCCTGTTGTCATGGTTGGAAATGAAACAGGTAAAGCTCAGTAAATTGGTGGAAGTTGGGGTAATTCCTGACAAAGAAAAGTTTGTTGAGGTAAGAGAATCCTTGAAACATCGAATTCAAGTAATTCAATCTCTTACGGAAGATCTCCACCAAGTACAGGAAGATGTCGAAGGACATCGTGTTATTCTTGAGAAAGGTATCAAAGAGTTGCCTGGTCAACTTCTTGAGGAAAATCGTATCTTCCTACCGGCCACAGAAATATCTCAGATCTACAAAGAAGCCATCATGAATTTGATTGACAGTTCAGACTTTTCAGAAGCCTCACTGGACGTCATTTGTGATACAAGGCTCACATTGGATAACCTGAAAACGCATCTTGACAGGTGTAAGAAGGTTCACTCATCTGCTATGAGATCGATCACGAGAATTCACACCATTGTGGATTACACCGTTGGTCCAGATGAGAAGTTCGTGCAGGAGACCAGGAGGAAATATGAAGACTTCCGGGCCCAAGACAAAGAAACATGAAGCAGCCTCCTATTCTCCAGTGTTAGACATTTCCGATGCATCCCTTTATGCATCTTGTAAATATTTCTTGACATTTTCGAATGTCTTTTTGTAAATTGTATTTACACCAAGTTCAAAGATGTAATATTTTGAAAACAAATTACACTTTGACTTTGGTCAAAGTTAGGTGAGATTTCCTAAAATCGCTCACCTAACTTTCCTTAATTTCCTCAATTAGTTTCCTATTTTTGCTCATCCCTCTTTCTATATAATGTGAGGGATTTCTATTGTAAATTTATCCTTTAGTATTTTGCAACGAAGTGCTGCCCTTTTTGAAGCAAAATTGTGAAACTTTGCATTCATGCTTTGTGAATGGAATTTGATCAATAAAGAAGAGGATTGCAAACCAAACTTTGGGTTGGATTCGATACTTTTATGAATTGATCTTATTTGGTGGTGATTAGGTGATGAAATCTGAAGGACTCTAAGTGATTTATGTAAACTTTGTGTTGCATCTATTATTTAGATTTGCATTTGTGTTTTTGTTTATCTTTCGGTTGAGTAATCTACAAGACTTTGCGCTTGTAATTATTCATGCTCTTGGACACTTTTGTTGAATGATCTACAAGACTTTGTGCTTGTAATCGTTCATGCTCTTTGATAATTTGGTTGGATGATCTACAAGACTTTGCGCTTGTAATTGTTCATGCTGTTCGAAGAATTTCTGCGTCTAAGAAGATTTTGTGCTTCTAACGTGACAAACTACACACTTTTCACAAATCCACCATTGATAAAGCTACGGAACGACTTTGTGCCTTCGTGAGCTTTCCCTTTTACTTTATTTGTTTATTGTTAATTACTTCTGGTATCTCTACGCTTTGCTTTGACAAGATAGAGGTATTGGTATTACTGCTAGTTGTTCATTTCGAGTTGTTAAGAATTGTGAACTTCCAACAGTGAAGCATTGTAAACATCTTCTCTGAAAAAAGAGAGAAGGATGAATGTAACACACCCCCCCCACTTCGTAAGTTTTGTGTACATTTTGTAATTATTTGTTTGTTTTACTATCGCTTCTGTTAGCAGTAAGAAGGGCGCCTCCCCTTTCCGAGAGGAGAGATTTACATCTCACATAGCTGTGGTTGAAGTCCAAGTTGTGTAATCTATCGAAAAGCTGATTACATAATTTTCACCCAACAACCTGTTGAACGATCAGCTTTGCATCGCCTTCGACTTGAAGGTATTTTATACCCATATCTCTTGCATTTTTGAGGCCAAGTACGAGCGCCTCATATTCTGCAGTATTGTTCGTGTTATCGAATTGCAAGCGATAAGCAAATAGGTACAGTGTTCCTTCGGGAGAGGTAATGACAACTCCCGCTCCCGAGCCTGCTGTTGAGCAACTGCCATTGAATTGCATATTCCACATCCTTGAATATTCATTCAATGTTTGTGTGGTAAGTGCAAAAATTTCATCGTCTTCGGTTACTTCTGACAGCATGGCATAAGTGCTAGGACCCGTGCTCTGATGTAACACTTGCGCTTGTGGGTCTTGAGATTTCACCACCGTGAATCTTGACTTAGCCTCAGGTTCCAACTTGAAGGTGCCCTTTTTCAATGGGATTGTCGCGTACGACCAATCCAGTTGAATCTCGCCTCTGAGATCCTTGCAGAAGCTTCTGCTCAGGAGCATTCCATAATTGATTGGGATATTAGCTACGAGAATGGTCATCATGATCTTCTTTTTGGGGCAGGATGCCAATCTTACTTGAGCATCCTTCAGCTAGCCCACCAATGGCACGGGTTTTGATTCAAGTGAATAACACTTGTCTTGTGTTTCCGTGCATGATAGCCTTAAAGATTTCATGATTTGTAAAGGCATGACATTGTCAGATGCCCCTAAGTCAATTATACAATTGATGAGCTTATATCCTCCCATATACAAAGATATGTAAAAGGGCTTTGGCTTTTCTCCCGTTGGTACGGAAGATGTTAGCAATGTGGGCTACATGATGATCGACTTCTGTACTACTTTCAGAATCCGATCCATTTGATCGGGATGGTCCTGGAGATATTCCAGTTGTGAAATTTGTACCTTCGTCTTCATCATGGATGTCACTATGTCAAAACTCGTCGGGGATGAGTCTTGAGAAGCTGGTGTGACGAACTCATGTGTAGACTTGGGATTAGAAGTGGAAGCTTCTTTTCCCTTTTCATTGGACTTCCGTCTTTCGTCTTCCTCTTTCTGTGCTTTGAAATGTTGAGCACGTGTGAACACAGGTGTCGACAGGTTCTCGTGATTAATAGCAAGATTGTACTGACGGTAGTCTTCTTCTTCTTCTTGATTTACGGGTTCGCTATGAAAGTATCCCGTTGCGGAGTCGCCATCGAAGTTGTCCATTTGAGGTGGAGCAACGTTCACATTTGAAGGTACTGAATTTAAACTTGGAACTGCATCTCCGGCATATCCCATGATCTGGTTCATTCTCGGATTCTCAGGGCATGAAGATCCGGTGTGTTCATCTGAGTCATGGAAACAGTAGAACACATTAGATTTCTCAGGTTCTGCCTGTATAGGTGGTCCTGAAAACTTCGGCTTGAAGTTGTTAAAAGATTGGAAATTATTTTTCTTCGGCTAATAGAGCTGTTGAGGCTGGTACTACTGGTGAGGCTGGTACTATTGTTGTTGTTGATATGGTGGTGGTGTGGGAATTGCTTGCTGCCCTTGGTTGGGTGACTGTCTTTTGAGGATTGTCACCTCATTTGCTACCTTTTGTAGCAGTGGATCTGCTGATGCTTTGACCAGCGGTCTGATAGCATCATCCTTCATCTTACCTGTGGTGATCATGTGATCCTCGAGCTCGATAGGCTTCTCTTGAGCTACCAGCAAGTCTTCTTCATGACTGCCTTTTATGAAAAAGGCTATTTCTGAGGGTAGGGCGTTGATGAAGCTGCTCATCAGGATCTCATCAGATGGATTCAGTGTGTGGGAAAGTCGTGTAACAAGGCGGTTAAACCTTGCTACGAACTCCCTCATCAGTTTTGTGGACTCCATCTTTGAGTTAGATAAACGGGCAAACAGCTGATGACTGTCTTCGGCAGGCCTGAATCTGGCTAAGAACTTTTCGCTCATGTCTTCCCAGTTTGTGATAATTCCTGGTTGCAGATGATTGAACCAGTCAGCTGCATTTGCTTCAAGAGTTTCGACAAAGAGTCGAACGGCGATATCTTCATGTAGCACAGACAGAACGGAACAAGCCGCTGTGAATGCTGAGAGATGTTCATCAGGATGTCTAGACCCATTGCCATAGAATCTTGGGAAATGCTTCCGTGATCCCTTGGGAAGTTCATGGTTACCTTGTAAGGCCAATGGTCCTATGTTGTTACCCCATGGAAGTGGGGCAGTACGTCTTGCAACTCTTGCATTTTGGCCATTGCCGAAAAGATTGTTGACGTAGCTACCATTGCCATTGTCGTTGTTGCCGTTATTACGACCATTGCCGTTATGAATGTTACTGTTATCGGCCATTGCTTAAGCAGGAGGTTCTTGCTGTGGTTCTTCTAGAAATTGCTCTTGAACCTCTTGATATATCTGCTCTGTGTCGGATGCTTCTCCGACTTCTTCTTGAAAAAGAGGATTGTTCCTCCTCCTCATATACACTCGGTGAACCGGGATGCTTACTGTAATATCCCCATTTTGTGAGCACCAAAGTTCGTAAGGATTAGCCTATCATTCGACCTGTTGATGCGATTTTTGTGACCTCACCAATCAGCCGAAGAACAAAATAGTTTGGGCTACTCCGTTCTCTCTTGATCAAAGTATTCCATGCGCTAAGATTGCGAGAAAGTTCGCATGTTCAACTCCAAGGTTCCTTTAGTGCGAATAGACCCAGTTTGGTTGATGTGTATTGCTGTGTTCGTACGAGGGGACTTACACAATTGTCCAGATTTCTTGCAGTTAGCAGCTAATGTATGGTTTTGAAGGGGATTCTCATGTGTATGATTTGGCAATGTGGTTCTTTTCCTAAAACTAATCAGAAAGTGCGGAAAGTAAAAGGGAAAGGGCCTAAGAAATTTGAACTCTATTCTAAATGCAGGGTATATGGGGCTTCGTTTCAATAGACTTCAACCAGATTTCGCCTAGCCTCCGTCGGACAGCCTCAGCAAAATCGGTGCAATCTTCAAAGGGGATAACGAAAGGTATTCAAGTTACAGTCTAACATACGTACACCATCAGAACAACGCATATAAGTATGTAAGCCATAACCGAAGTTAAACACAAGATAATGTCCAGTTGACCACGCAAGGCAGACTTATCATCAACAAGCCGCTAGTGGTATGGAATAAAGCGAAGCTATCTCAATAAAACACCATACACCGAAGTAAGCTACTTTGCATGAACTAAGCTACTTGGATACGAAAGGAAGAAGAAACCTTGCTAGCATTTCATGACTAGACGAATTCCATCATCAATGAAAAGATCTATTATCATAAAATGTGTTACACAACAATCTCTTCAAAAGTTTTCAAAGGGAAAACTTTCTCTCTTCTCCAAATTATGCAAAAATGCTCTACAATCTAGCTCTAACTCTATCTCAATTCTAGCTCTGATCTAATCTCTGATCTCTAATTTCTAATTCTAATGCCTTACAAATGAGGGGGACTCCCCCTTTTATAGCTAGCCAAGTCCCAAAAGACGGCTAGGGTTACAATTAATAGAGTGGCCAGAATCGTGCCACCTCAGCCCTAACCCTAAAAACTGCCAGAATAGGGAGTGGTACATTAAATGAATCAAAGATTCCCACTCACTCCCAAAAATAGCAAATGCAATAAATGCTCCATATTCAGTCTTCTAGAAGATCCTCGTCCAGTAGTGTGTTCCCATTTGCCTTCTCTCTGATTGCCAACTCAACAAATCTGCTAAGTACGGCCTCAACCTCCTGAGCTGAAATCGGTGGAACACAATCTAACTGAAACTCTAACACCGTGACTGAATGCTCGTGCCTTGTACAAGATTTTCTCCAAGCAGCTAAGGAGTCCTGCGTGTTCTGGATCAAAGTGGAGAATGTAGCGGTATTCTCAAAGTCATCCTGTACAAAGGTCTTAACATCTGCGAAGAAGGGAACCAGCAAACCCCTCAAATTATCAAAACTTATCTCATCTGGACTCAGCCGCCTAGCAAAGATGGCCTCGAAAGTGTTCTGAACTCCATCTATGATGTTGGCCATAGCCTTATGTATCCTGGCTGAATCCGCCTGTGCTGCATCGAAGAAGCCACGCCCTGTGATAGCTGAAGAATACCACCGAGAGAAATCGTATCGGTCATTCGCCTGAATGACACCTCCCTCAATCAGCAACTGCGATGGCACATGCCTCAACACCTCAAGACGCTGGATCACCTTACTCTGATAGATAGAAGCATCGCCCCAAGCATGATCCACCGCATCCATCCGTGTCAAAATAGAAGAGGCCTGCTGAAAGGCAAAGGCAAGGTCCTCCATAAATTTCTCTGTCTCAGTACGAACTCCTGTGACCCATTTGTCTGCCTCCTGTGCCATCCTCCCCAACTCTACTAAGCCGTTGATCGACTCTCTAGGAATATCTGCTGGAGGCTCTATCACTGGTACATCCTGCCCTCGAGAACGAGACAACTGCTGTACATATCCAACTAACGCCTTATGTTCTCGTTTCAACTTCTTATATTTCCCTTCTTTCTTGAATAATCTATCCTTGAGGGCAAGGAAGGAGTTATCACACTCCTCAACGATCTGTGCACCAGTAGGGCGTCCCAAGTCAAGAGTGGTGACCACATAGTTTTCGGGAGCTGCTTCATTCGGTCACACTCGACTCGTGGGACAGCAACGTGAAGAGTACGAGAGCCATCCTCATCGGTGGAGATCTTCGAAAATTTTTCTTGCCTTCTTCTTCGGTGAGGAGCACTGATCCGGTTCAAGAACTCTTCCATCTCAACTGCTGGATCAATCTCCTCACTCGGGCTTCTTCTCATTCTATCCTTTAGCCAATCGGGCACCTCATATAGTATATCGAAGGGCTGCTGCTCCTGTGCCTCTACTTCTCTAACCTGTTCCACCTCTTCCTCATTCTGGCGAGGCTCATCGTCCTCAAGTGGCTGAGTGTCACCTGACACTATATCATCATCGCCATCGTTCATGGCCGCCTCTAACTCCTGCTGAAACTGAGGGTCAGTAATAGTCCCCTCATCATCCTGCTGATCCTGCTGATCAACCCTAACAGGTACAGTGGCACTCTGGCCAATTGACTCCCTCCGTGGAGGCTGAATATCACTCAGTATCTCCGGTACCTGATTCAATGCAATTCTCTGATCAGCAAACAAAGACACCTCCTGTATGCTTGGAGAACGTGTCTCCAAAGGTACTGCTACTGTAACTCGTGGAGGTTCTGGCTGAATTATTTCTTTCTTTCGGGACTCTGGTCCTCTTGTGATCTGTTTCTTTCTTCCTGTGGTGGGCGTCCTGTGATCTCCCATCAAATTGTAAGTCAAAGCAATTGACCTACTTTTCAATTTGTTCACCTTTCTATCAACCCATGCCCTGGTGAATGTCATAACCGGGATGGATAGAGTATCTAAATCAGCAACCTCGGGCTCTGACCAATCCACAGGTGGAAGTGGAGTATCTCGAACTGCTGCGTAATCCGGGTGGACTACATCCATATCTTCACTGACCTGGTCCGGAACCGGAACTACCTCACACTCCCTGATCAGAGTAATCGGCAACCTAGAGAACATTCTCTTCCTCACTTCAATCTCATCAACTGCATCAGCCCAGTAATCCTCAATGGTGGCCTTGTGCTTGAATTCCTCTGACAACACCCAGTTGATGTTATGGTGCGGGTCATAGTGTTGTCTACTTGTGTGATATGAGAAATGATAGAATTGAAGCTCACTCTCAGCTTCCCTAGCTGCCTGTATCGAAGGACAAACCTCATCCGAGTTGCCCATCACAATTGGAAACTCTATCCCTCCTCTCTTCTTTTTCTTCTGGATTTTGTCAAAGGCCAGCAACTGTCTAGCTATCTCTAGCATTATTATTTTATCTGTTGGGTACTTAGGCAGCCTATAAGGGTATGACGAGAAACCTTGCAGCCTAATGTATGAAAATCTCGGAAATTGAATAAACCAGTACCCATACCTCTCAATCAGCTCCTGTGCATTTCTAGAGATTCTGCACTGTAACCTCTCCTGGAGCAGCCTCGTGATGTACATGGTGAATGAATCGTTGACACGCTTATAATGGGTTGTGCTCGAAAGGTGCAACTGCGTACACGCCTCATGAATTTTGAACTGGTGGGAGCCACAACCGATGGGTTCCTTGTAAGAAATTCCTCTGTACCTCGTCATCCGTGCCAACATGTAAACAAGATAGGAGCTCATGTAGAACGTTTTAGTCCTCCGCAACCTCAGGAGCTGCTCATGTATATTGTCACTAATCATCTCAGCCCAATTGACATAATCCTTGCCTTCTAACACCAGGTTGATGTAATAAAACATCCAAGGCTCAAAAATGTAAGACTGAGGGCAACCACCTACCCTGCTCAGCAACATGATAAGATCACAATACTCCTGTTTCAGGTCCTCTGCTATGATCTGTTTCGGCAACTTCGTTCTTGAAGGCTTCGGAGTGCTCATCCAGTGAGTATTAATTGTATCCATGCATCGCTCAAAAGCAGAAGCATACATACGCTCCGCTCGCTCCTTGGACTTGTAGATCATGTTTCTATGCACCGGGATCCCAAAAGCTTCACCAATGGCCGCCGGAGTAAGATTGGCAAGCACTTGGCCATCTGGTGTCGTGATCGACCGGTGTTCTTTCTCGTAGCAGTTGGCGCACTCCATAATCAACTCCGAACACTGAATAGCTGGCGGAAAACCAGCTGCTGCATATAACCCACTTCGGACGATGTGCGAAGTGACCGACGCCCGATGACTTCCAATTCCAAATAGCCTGTTCTTGAATGTTTCCAGGTTGACAGAGCCCAAGTTCGTATCCGTCAACTTGCCCAGCTTTGAAATAAACTTCGTCTCCGGCGTGAATGTTTTGCTGAGCTTCTTGATCACAGCTTGTCTGGAGGCACCATTGTCTTTTCCGGTTGTCCTCGCTTCAGCCATCTGCAACATAACAAACATTTCATCAGCAGTTAAATTTAATAAAATAAGGCATGATAGGGGCTGCAGTCGAACTCTAGAAGCTGCAATAACTCTCGTGTTTGCAAACCTCAGCTTCCTCTTTTGAATGTATTCGAATTCCGACACTTAGAACAGATTTCTAAGTGAACTCCGATGACTTTACTTCTTAATTAGCACTCAACAAATTGAACTTCTACTACATCGTATCAGCAATCAGCAAATTTTAAACTTCTATATCCTTGCACTTCAAACCAGCAATTAGCAATTTTAATTTCTATGTCCTTGTATCAGCAATCAGCAAATCCGTACTTTTGAGTTCTCAGCTATTTCAACTCAATACAAGGCGTCCTTTTCAATTCTACTCCAGCAATGGCGTTTTACTTTACTGAGCTCAATTAAGATAAGCAAGTTTGAATCCAAATTCCTAGCAATCGGCGTACTTACCTCAATGAATCAGATTTCAACCACTAGCAAAGTCGTACCTCCTCAAACACTTAAGACGTCCTCTTCAACTCTCAGCAACTTAAGCTTCAGCAAAATACCTCTCAGCAACTCAAGGCGTACCTTCTCAACATCAGCAATGGCGCACCTCTTCAGCAAAAATCGAATTTTAAATTCTCCAAGCAACAGTTCGCTGCAATACTTCACTCTCAGAGCAAGTTCGACTTCTCCAGTTGTGAAAACAAGTGAAAAACCTCTCCATTTTATAGCTAAAACTCGAATTCTAGAAGACGTTATTTTTAGCCAGTGCCATTAAACTCCACTACTCCACTTCAAGAATTCGAATTTTCCCTCTCTGATGTTTCTGACACTTGTCTCCAGTCGTCGGGAATATTATTCTTCTAGAAACTTGACTTTGACTGGCGCCTTCTGGATTTTACTTTCGAAAATTTAATTTAATTCATCTTCTTTTAACTCACCAGCCGGAGTTCTGTTACTTGAATTCGAATTTTAAACTTCATCATCTGCTCTGGAAAATTCATCCTCGAAGAATTTAATCACAATTATCTAGGCAATTCCCTTCGTATTCATCGTTTGAAGAAAATTCACTTGAAAACTCATTTTATTCATTTTTGCCTCAGAAAATTTAAAATTCTCCCTTAGGAAAATTCATAATTCAAGCACTGATTAAATTCTTCACTGAAAAAGTGTTGGCGAAGCTTGAAAGATTTAGAAATTCATTCATCATCACGAACGTCCAGTACCCAGAAGCAAATTTTCACTAGAACGCCTCGAATCCATGGGTACCCAACGAACGGGTTCATTTAATTTTTCGAATTTTGAACCTTAGAAAAATATTATTTTCATCATTTAAACTCGTTCTTCGCCTGTGATCACTCTGTGTTGCCCTGACTTCTTGAAGAAAATTGAATTTCCTTGCAATATCATCATCTCTGGATCTTATCACTGAGAAAAGTTGCTCGCCTCGGAAAATTTTATCAACTTGGAGCTCTAGGCGTATTTTCTAAGGAAAATAATTTTGCCTTAGAAAATATTTAAATCACATTTTGAGAACTTGCCTTAGAAAATTTTTATTTCATTTGCCAGTGGAGAGAAATTTCTATCAACTTCATTTGGAAAATTTTATATTCCCGGCACGCCTTGTACATTTGTATTTCACTCCACACTTGGAAAATATTCATTAAAAGTCCAACGCCTTAGAGAATTTTTTCAACACTTAGCAAACATTTTATTTTCTCCCTGAGGCGCCTAGCATACTTCAAAACATTTCAACGCCTATAAGATTTTTTTTTAAAATCACCATATAACTCCCTAGGCGCACACTTCATTTTAACTCTCAACACCTTGAAATATTTTCCACGCCTTATAACTCCCTTGCTCTAGGCGCACACTTCACACTTAACACCTCCACGCCTAGCAAATATTTTCTAACACCTTATAACTCCCTTGCATTTGGCGCATACTTCACACTTAACACCTCCACGCCTAGCAAATATTTTCTAACACCTTATAACTCCCTTGCATTTGGCGCATACTTCACACTTAACTCCCCTTGGGCGCATTTTAAGTGTGGAGGAGGATAACGTACAAGCCTTCACCATGCTAGGTAACACTTTTCACCTTATTTACCCCTTGTATTTACCATTTACCATTCAAACATGGGCGCATTTCCTTGTAGGAGGAGGACGAACTTGCAAATGCCTTCATGTGACTTTTCAACTTCCGTTTTTTGTCTTCATGTGAGCTCATTTGGGCGCATTTAGGAGGGTGAGGAGGACAAGCTTGCAAGTTGGGCGCATTTTGCATGTGATGAAGGATAAAAACTTTGACTTTTTGTTGACCCCTTGCAACCTTGGGCGCATTTCACCCCTGCTGGTGGATGAACTCTCCAACATCCTTGGGTGACTCTTCACCTTCCACGTTTTGTCTTGACATGCATGATTTGGGCGCATTTTGGCCTTGGAGAAGGATGAAAATGTTTGACCTTGTTGACTTTCTTTCACCTTGGGCGCATTTTGCCTTGCTTGCAGGATGGGCGCATTTTGACCCCTGAGGCGGATTTCTCATACTTAGAAAATTTTTCAACTTTCCTTCTTTCATTCTGGGCGCATTTGGACCCCTGAGCAGGATGAAATTTCGTTGACTTTCTTTGACTTTCCTGTCTTGGGCGCATTTTTCCCTAGGTGGTGGATGAACTCACACTTAGAAATTTTTATGCCTCTTCATCAATCTGGGCGCATTTTGCCATGCCTGCTGGACGAGACTCCAGACTTAGAAAATTTTTATCATCCTCGCCAGCTTACGTGCCCTGCTATTTATAGTAAATTCTTTGAATTTGGACTTCTGAAGCTCGGAATGGCCTGAAATTTTAAACATAGCATCCTCACAACTTTATCAACTTGTCGACATTGCCACTTTTAGCCACCCTGCTATTTATAGCCTGTTTCTGAAGGTGACTTACTATAAATAGTAAGCTCTTGTTTCTGATAGCTCCCAAGCTCCGATCGAGTTGAAATTTGAATGAGGCAATCCTCACCACGTGGCCTGCTGGCTGACACTGACGCATGCAGCTGATTTACTATTTTTAGCATGTTTCCAAATTGACTTACTATAAATAGTAAGTGCTCCGTTTGACTTGAAATTTCACCAGCAGATAGCTTGAAGAACGCTGATCGCGATGGTTTACATCGGTTTTCGAAGATTTTGACTTTTGATGCCTATTTTTTAGGCTCGAAGCCTCAAACCCTAATTTGCATTGCATCGTATCAAAGATCTCCGTTTGCTCTGGTTTACGTGACGCTACGATCATTTCGTGATCGAGCTGGCCGGGAAAGCGGTATGGGACACACACTTCAAAATAGCAAGTTCCTTACTGAGTGAGAATTCTCGTTTGCATGTCACACCATCGGCGAAGCTCTCGAGAGAAAAACCACTCGGGGAATCACACGACATGCAAAGAAAAGCTAGACATCGCGATCCTAAAATCGCCCTCAGGAAGAACGGATCACCGAGTGGTCATCGACTTGCATGTTACATCGTTCTTGAAGGTCATGAAAAACCAGAGGAATATGCGAACATGCAAAAGAATCTGCATCACGGACCACTGAAATTAGCCCTGGAAGCCGGACTGCTAAAAATAGTAAGTCGTCCGTTTTTGGCTCAAATTTGACATGCAAGCAGTCTGATATACTCTGAATGCCGTGTGACCGTCGGAATCTCAAAATAGCTGACAAATTGCCCTGAATTTCACACTTACTAAAAATAGTAAGTACCTTGGAATCTGATGAAACTTGGCTGGAAGCCCGCTGGATGTCTGCTAACAGCAACGTTAAATTCAATTTTCAACTTTCTCGCTTTACTTGACCTTGAATTGACCAAAAATGATGAAACCCTAATCTTAAACTTGGCCAATATTTTCATGTTTAAGCTCAAAGACGACACAACCCCCGGAAGACGGACACCAGAAAGGAGACAGAGCGAGAGAGAGAGGAAAAAACCCAAGCCAAAAGACCGAAACGGAGCAAAATTAGGGGGTCCCCATCTTGAATGGGGCGATGTGTGAAAAGGTCACAACACGACCCTCGTAGGCTAACAGTTATCGGTAGAGGGTCTTCTGTGGCAGTCACCCAGTGATTAGTGACATTACTCCTCAGCTGGATTTAGGTTTTGGCCTTTGTACAGGTTATTTGACTCAGTTTGGCACACTTACTATTTATAGTAAGTTACTATTTTGGGAGTCGGGGTTTCCAATATTAGCAGGGCACCTGAACAAAGCATATTTGCAGTATCGACCGTTGATTGGACCTTTGCAGATGTTTCTAGACTCAGTGGTGTGTACTTACTATTTATAGTAAGTCAGCTATCAGGAGTTACTATCTTTGGCAGGGCGTCTGATCACTCAGAGTTTGGCAAAATTGACCTTGGTTTCAGTTGGCATGGCTAACGGATGCATATTTATGGAGATATTAATATTTAATGTGTCATTAATGATTTTAATTAAAAAGGTTTATAATATAAAGTTATAAAATGACTTTATATTAAAAAGGATTATAATATAAAGTTATAAATTAACTTTATATTTCGAATGGGGCCAATGACACATTAAAAGTGTATTTAATGATATAAATTAATTATGTGCACATAAACCAAGGTAATGAGAGGGCATTAAAGGAAAATTGAAGATTATAATATTTAAATGATTTTTAAAAGCCAAAATAGGTCAATTTTCTCAAAGAGGCTATAAAAGCTTTCAAAGGGCAAAAAGAATTCATTATGATATGTTATTCAAATTTGTCTTCTATTTTGCTCTGAGCATTGGAGTTTGCAAAACCTAGGGTTTCAGCAGATGATTCGATTTTGGAGAACGATACCTCTTCAAAATCTGACATACTGAGACTGTGTAATACCAGTTGAAGATTGTCTTCTTGGTGGCTTCATTCAGAAGTTGCAGTTGATCATATTGAATCGATTTCAGGAAGGAGATCCAGAGTTATTTCATCAGTCAACAGGGGCGACCTATCAGAGATTGCTTATACAGAGATCTGGTATCTTTTCATTGGGCCATACTATATCCTTATTTGCTGCTGTTGTACAGGCCGTACAGATCTGTACCTTCAAGGCCATACTTGTCTTTTCCAGAAAGGAACGCCTTCAGCTTCAGTTTCTGGCAGAGGGTTCTAGTGCGCCTTGGTCTTCTGGAGGATTCTTTTCATTCTGAGTTTGGAGATCTGAGATCAGGAGTCAGCTTTATGGTATTCTTTCAATCTTTCATGCTGTTGCAGCCGCCATCAGGTTCCTCTTAAATAAGTCATATTTTATTCATTGTTCAAATTTTGTTATTAAAAAGGCTTTGGAAATTTAATAAAGTGGTGCACCTCTATGTTCTGAACATTTTCCACGCATTATCATTGCCATATGATTTTTGTGAATTTTTCAAGCATTTATTAAGAAAATCGCAGCTTTCTCTTTATTTATCAAAAACCACAAAAAAATTCAAAATACACAAAACTCTCAAAAATCAGCAATTCAGTTAGGGTTTCGGGGTTGAGAATCACCTGGATTCTTACAGTGGTATCAGAGCCAAGATCCTGCCATCCTGTTGGGAGAACAAAAAGAAATTTGAGTTGCTACAATGGAATTCAGTGGATTTTCCGAACAGTTCATAAGGGAATGTGAACATGATGCTTCCATATTCCGTGCAGAATATCAGAGTATGTCAGATGAGTTCAGGAATGATGTTTCGTTTGACTGCTACTTGAATTGTGTGTTGGTTTTGAAACCTGGAAAAAGGGGTGTGGTCAATTACATTAGAAGAACAATGAAAGAAAAAGCAGAACATTCTATTGATGAAGGGATCGAGAAAGAAGCAGAAGTGCTTGTTTCTGGTTTGCAACCCACAAATATGGAAGTGGGTGAAGATACTGTCACATCAGAAGCTTCTACCTCGCCAGTTGAGCTTGAGGTGACTATGGACTCATTGCAGAGCGCCTAGTTGGCCCTTCAGGAGTCACAGTCACGGTTGGATGTGCTTACCGTGGAGTTGAGTTTGACACAATCTCCACCAGCTGCAAATACAGTACAGTTACATATAGTGGCAGTCGGTGAGGATCATATATCTACGGGTTGTAGAGAGGATGTGGTAACATCCATGCTAGATACAGGGGCAGTTGACTCAATTGGGATGAGTACTTGGATTGAGAGTAGCAGAGGACCACATGTTACATTAGGTTCTCCTGTGGTTAGTACGATGACAATTGATGCAGGTTCGATAGTTGATAGCTCTTGTGTGGCTATGGTGGATTCTCCTGAGAGTTGTGTGTTAGTACACGACGTTACTCCATCATCTTCACAAGGGACTCACAGAGTGTTATCTAGTTGGGAGTATGGCTCTCATGTAGATTTGTTTCCCTCTCTTGGAAGCAAATCTGTTACTTCATCCCATGCAGCTGATTTTGGATGCCAGCTTGTTGTTTTTCAAAATCAGAGGGATTAGCTGCTTGATTCAAGTGTTGATAGTGATGAGCCATTGATAGAGGTTGGAGCATTTTACCGCGACTACACAGTGAGGAGTGCTCATTACTTTTCTTTTGATCCACACACGGAGGACTTGATGCATCCGTGTGGATTGGCTCCGGGATTATACCATCCTTTGTGGGATGGGTATTCGCCATCTTCAGAAGATGGGATTAGCGGCTACGAGCGGCCGACTCAGCTGTTTGTGGGGGATTACTTGTAGGGACAGCTGTCAGTTATACATCATGCTGATATGTATCCAACAAGGTTTGCTACTTCTATGTCACAAAGTTTTCTGATGGGTACAGGGTTACAGGATGACTATGGTGTCAATTGGCATGATGGTTTGGTTAGTTATCACATCCATGGGAGTTTAGCGGGAGCTGTAGAGAGATATTGTGTTATAGACACTTCCAGATATTTTTATCGCTATATAGCGAATGGATGTGGGGTTCGGTTGTTTTGGGATCCAAGTGGCGACAAGTTGGGCACGGTGTATTGGATGGGTCCCATTGGTTTGCTTCACCACTTTTGGCATGGTGAAGTTGAGATCAGAGTAGCGCAGAGGAAGTCGTAGGGTATTAGGCACGACAAACTTCCATTCCGAGTTTGGGATCCAGGAATATTTTGCGCAACTATGTTTATACTGGTGCTACAGGAGTCAGTTAGAGATGTGTGGGATATTTCACAGTTCTTCTTTTGGGCCTCCCGAGGACTGGAGTTTCTTTGCAGTGAAGATTGCTTGGGGGTAAGCAATTTCAGGGAGGGCGGACTGTAATGTCCCCATTTTGTGAGCATCAGAGTTCGTAAGGATTAGCCTATCATTCGACCCTCGTAGGCTAACAGTTATGGGTAGAGGGTCTTCTGTGGCAGTCACCCAGTGATTAGTGACATTACTCCTCAGCTGGATTTAGGTTTTGGCCTTTGTACAGGTTATTTGACTCAGTTTGGCACACTTACTATTTATAGTAAGTTACTATTTTGGGAGTCGGGGTTTCCAATATTAGCAGGGCACCTGAACAAAGCATATTTGCAGTATCGACCGTTGATTGGACCTTTGCAGATGTTTCTAGACTCAGTGGTGTGTACTTACTATTTATAGTAAGTCAGCTATCAGGAGTTACTATCTTTGGCAGGGCGTCTGATCACTCAGAGTTTGGCAAAATTGACCTTGGTTTCAGTTGGCATGGCTAACGGATGCATATTTATGGAGATATTAATATTTAATGTGTCATTAATGATTTTAATTAAAAAGGTTTATAATATAAAGTTATAAAATGACTTTATATTAAAAAGGATTATAATATAAAGTTATAAATTAACTTTATATTTCGAATGGGGCCAATGACACATTAAAAGTGTATTTAATGATATAAATTAATTATGTGCACATAAACCAAGGTAATGAGAGGGCATTAAAGGCAAATTGAAGATTATAATATTTAAATGATTTTTAAAAGCCAAAATAGGCCGATTTTCTCAAAGAGGCTATAAAAGCTTTCAAAGGGTAAAAATAATTCATTATGATATGTTATTCAAATTTGTCTTCTATTTTGCTCTGAGCATTGGAGTTTGCAAAACCTAGGGTTTCAGCAGACGATTCGATTTTGGAGAACGATACCTCTTCAGAATCTGACATACTGAGACTGTGTAATACCAGTTGAAGATTGTCTTCTTGGTGGCTTCATTCAGAAGTTGCAGTTGATCATATTGAATCGATTTCAGGAAGGAGCTCCAGAGTTATTTCATCAGTCAACAAGGGCGACCTATCAGAGATTGCTTATACAGAGATCTGGTATCTTTTCATTGGGCCGTACTATATCCTTATTTGCTGCTGTTGTACAGGCCGTACAGATCTGTACCTTCAAGGCCGTACTTGTCTTTTCTAGAAAGGAACGCCTTCAGCTTCAGTTTCTGGCAGAGGGTTCCAGTGCGCCTTGGTCTTCTGGAGGATTCTTTTCATTCTGAGTTTGGAGATCTGTTGGGTGAAAATTATGTAGTCAACTTTCGACAGATTACACAACTTGGACTTCAGCCATAGCTATGTGAGATATGAATCTCTCCTCTCGGAAAGGGGAGGCGCCCTTCTTACTGCTAAGAGAAACAATAGTAAATCACACAAGTAATTACAAAATGTACACGAAATTCACGGAGTGGGGGGGGTGCGTTACATTCATCCTTCTCTCTTTTTTCAGAGAAGATGTTTACAATGCTTCACGTGTTGGAAGTTCCGAATTCTTGATAACCGAAATCCAACAACCAGCGTGCATCGCCAATATCTCTATCTTCACAAAAGCCAAGCTTAGAGACGTAAGGCACTAACAACAAACAAATAATTTAAAAGGAAAGCTCATCAAGGCACAAAGTCGCTCCAGAGTTTTATTTCAATGTTGGATCTGCATAAACGTACCGTTTGCTACGTTAGAAGCACAAAGTCTTCTTAGACGCAACAATTCTTCAAACAGCATGAACGATTACAAGCACAAAGTCTTGTAGATCATCCAACAAGAGTGTCAATGAGCACGAACGATTACAAGCACAAAGTCTTGTAGATCCTTCAACAAAGTATCCAAGAGTATGAATAATTACAAGCACAAAGTCTTGTAGATTATTCAACAAGAACATGTAAGAGCATGAATGATTATAAGCACAAAGTCTTATAGATCATTCAACCAATGATAAAAGAAATACAATGCAATCTAAATAACAAATGTAACACAAAGTTTACATCAACTACTTAGAGTCTTTCAGATTCCTCGAACTAATCACTACCAAATCAAATCAACTTACAAAACTATCAAATCCAATGCAAAGTTTGGCTTGCAATCCTTTTCTTTATTGATTGAATCTCATTCACAAAGTATGAACGCAAAGTTTCACAAGTTTGCTTACAAAAGGGCAACACTTCGTTTCAAAAGGCTAAAAGATAAATTACAATGAAAATCCCTCACATTATATAGAAAGAGGGATGAGCAAAAGAAGGAAAGAGATTGAGAAAATCAGGGAGAGTTAGGTGAGCGATTTTAGGAAATCTCACCTAACTTTGACCAAAGTCAAAGTGTAATTTGTTTTGAAAATGTTACATCTTTGGACTTGGTGTAATTACAATTTACAAAATGACATTCAAAAATGTCGAGAAATATTTACAAGATGCATAAAGGGATGCACCGGAAATCTCTAACACTGGAGAATAGGGGGCCGCTTCTAATGCTCTCTTTGCATTGGGCGCTGAAGTTCTATATTTCTCCTAGTTCCTCGGCATTTAACTTTCATCTGACCAACGTAATCCACAATGGTGTGAATTCTCGCGGATCGATCTCATGGCGATGAGTGAACCTTTTGGTAAATTCTGTCAAGATGCGCTCTTCGTGCTGTCCAATGTGAGCCTTGTATCACAAATGATGTTCAGTGAAGCTTCTGAGAAGTCTGAACCGTCAATCAAATTCATGATGGCTTCCTTGAAGATCAGGGATATTTCTGTGGCCGGTAGGAAGATACAATTGTCCTCAAGAAGTTGACCAGGCAACTCTCTGATACTTTTGTCAAGAATGTTGCGATGCCCGTCGACATCTTCCTGTACTTGGTGAAGATCTTCAATGAGAGATTGAACCACTTGAATCCTGTGTTTCA
Source organism: Sequoia sempervirens (assembly GCA_007258455.2). NCBI lineage: Eukaryota > Viridiplantae > Streptophyta > Pinopsida > Cupressales > Cupressaceae > Sequoia > Sequoia sempervirens. The sequence continues at coordinate 44,036 of VDFB02285410.1, forward strand.
GTGATTCTCTTACCTCTACAAACCTTTCTTTGTCGGGAATTACCCCAACCTCCACCAATTTGCTGAGCTTTACCTGTTTCATTTCCGACCATGACAACAGGCATTTTTCCATGTCTCTGCGCTCCTGGGAAAGTACGCTCTTTTCTTTATCAAGCTCTGTGGTGAGCTTGGCCAACATGGTAGTTTTCTCATCCGCAACCAAAATTATCTGAGATCCATGTTCGATGATCTTTTCAACAAAATCATATAACACCCTGCCTTTGGAGGCGAATTTCTCAGCTTTCTTGACAGCTGGGTCTTCAATATTTACCACTGTCAGCGGTTGTGCATTACTTGGAGAACCAGCAAGTCTCTTTACAACAAAGGGCATAATGCTCGCCCCTTTGTTTGTACATACGAGATTGCTCAACTTTGTCCAGCCTTCCTGCCAAGATATCCAAAGTGACTTGCGCATCGGCTTTTGCACTTTCGCTGGTAACCTTGCCAAGCTGGACCTTTGTTACTGTGTAGTCCTCCATATTGACATCACCTTCTTGATTCGGTGGTATGTCAATTTCAGCATACTTATGGCCAGCCTTATCAACATTCAGCCTCGAGTATACTTTTGCCTTCTTCTTCCCTTTGGCCTTTGGAAGAACTATCTCTTCAAGGTCGAGCTCCTCTGGAGAAATCATTTGCTTTTTACGCTTCGACACTTGAAATATTAGCCAAGGAGGAAGAAAAGAAGTGTGAACTTCTGGATTTACTGTCAAGTTAGTCGCCATTGCCACCTCTGAAGTTATTGTCACATCTGAACTCACCATTGGTATCGTGACAATTGGAGAAGTGTTTGTCATCATCGCTCCTGTAGTTGACACATTGAGCTGATCACGCATTGACTCATTCATGAAACGATTGAATTCGTTCTCAGAAGTGATATCATACGTTGGCGAAGACAAGCTAGGAATGGACGATGGTGGGCTTGACAATATATCAACCGTATGGATGCTTGTCACTGAAGGAGTATCAAGCTGGGTTGATGCTGCAGGGATAGGTGATATCTTGGCTGCAGGAATGCTTGTGGTAGGAATAGGTGACGAGGGAACAGGAGGTGGAGGAGTTCTTGAATCTGGAGGGGTATGAGGAACGTTTGAAGTCACGGGCGATGATGTTCTGTGGATTTCCTCAACTACATTCTCGGGAGGAGAAGTAGTTATTTCTTCATCATGCTCGGGTTCCTGTTGATCACCCTCTTGTCTCTCCGATTCTGGCTCACCTTCAAAGTCACCTTCAGATCCTTCTTCAGAATCTTCATCAGACTCTTGTCCGCTTTCAGAAACTTCTTCAGCATCGGAGTCTGCTTCTGCTGAATCTTCATCTTCAGCGGATTGGTCGCTTGAAGTATCTTCTTCATCGGAATCTATCTCCTCTGAGATGGGCTTTTTACCCTTAGAGCGAGATGGATGAGATTCCGTCTTCTCTGTCTCTTGGACAGCCTGGGTATCTTTCTTACCAACAGTGAACTTGATCCTAGGGCCTCTCCGTGAAGAAGTGGGAACGGCCGCTGATTTGTTTTTGTCGCGGAGTTCTTGCTGTTGGCGTGCTTCTGCCTCAGACTCTTCTCCTTCTGAGTCTGTCCTGAAACTTTTCATTGTATGACCATGTTTGTGTAACCATTCTTCTGTGTTGGCTAGGATTGGTCTCAGCCTTTCTCTCATGCTGGTGACTTCTTTCCTAGACCACTGTATTGCAGGCAACGGCCTCTTAGCAATGCCTTGCTCATCATAGACAATGTTCATGATATCACCCGGATCCTCAAAATCCTCTGGTAGGTCAGCGATACCAAGATCTCTGATTTGTTGAACTGTCAATCTGCAATAGTCCATTTTGCGAATGGCTTCTTCATCTCTCACAGAATCCGATGTCTTCAAAACGGCATTGTGTTGGTGACTCCGCAACTTCTTCTCGACATCTCGGTAGTCAAAATCAAACCTATAATTGTGAGGGTTTTGATGGTCATGATCTGCATCTCGGCATAGACGCATCTTTAGCTTTTGTGCGCTTTGATATAGCATTTGCCGATGGTCAGTGGGAACTTGAATCCACACTTGTGGTTGCTTCTTCGTTCTTTCTGTACTGACATCAGCTGTCTGCATGTTTCCATGAGAACCCACTTATCCGAAGGATAACGTGGTAGCATGTAGGGACAACCGGTGTAACAACCTACTCTTAAGTAAGTAAACGTTGGGAATTGGAGAAAAATACATCCAACTTTACTTACCACCTTATAAGCCTCATCAGACACTCTTCTTCTTTCCAGAGCTGGATCAAAGTTGAAGAGTAAGGGCGCAAAGAAAGCATCGGTGACCCGTCTGAAATGATGAAAGCTCTCCTTTAGCTCCAACTGATAGAAATATCTGTACACAGGCACCATCATTCGATTCCCCTTTGTAGATAGACCTGGGAATTGTCTCATCACAGCTGCTGCGTACACCAGGTAAGAAGTCATGTAGAACTTCAATGTAGAAGGAGCATTAATCAACTGCTCGTGCATCTCATCACTGATTTGTTTAACCCAGTCAATATGCACCTTCTGCCTCCTTATGATCCCGATGTACTCATACATCCAATCGTGAAAGGTGGATGATTCCGGAAAACCCTTCACTCTGCTCAGAAACGTGATCATATCCTTGACGTCATCTTTCAAGTCACTTCTCAGGAGTCCTTTCAGCCATCTAGAAACAGACGATCTAGGCTTCTTGAGCCATTGAGTATTTATCAACTGTTTGGCTTTATTGGGATCAGCATCAAAGATCTCCTGTGCTTTTGATATAGAAATGTCAATATATTTGTCCATGTGAGGAACCTTGAAGACAATGTCAAAGAAATCGGGGTCGAGTCTCAGAATCTCGTGCCCAGAAGAGTCGATCACACTTCTACTTTCTCGGATGTAATGAGACGCAACTTGAAGAACAAACTCAGTATTGTGCGCAGCTGTGGGGAACATCGCCACCTAGTGGAGATTGCTGTGTACGATTGCTCTCATTGAATCAGGGAGAGGCTTCGTCTCTGTCAACTTTGCGAAGTCAACCAAGTCCTGATGGCCAACTTCTGTATCCTTTATTTCTTCAACTTTCGAAAGCACCATAGTTGGCGGATAGACGCCTTGATATTTGTACTTCATCTTGCTTCTTGCTTTCGAAGAAGGAGGCTTCGTAGCTGTCATCAAAAGAAACTGGAACACTGAGCACTCTTGACTTGACGATCTCTGAGAGTAGACTGCAACCGGTCTAGCCAGAACAAACACCAATTGTTAGGGAACATAGGAAAGCGTGAAATGAGTACGAGGGTGGAAAAGCATGGAGCGGATGACGAGGCACGCAAAACGATGCATGAATGCGGAAAAACGAGGCTCTGGAGCGCACTGGTCAAAAATGAAGTTCGTTTGGAAGGAATTGGAAAAAGTCAGAAAAAAGTGTAGGGGCGCTAAAATTCAGCGCCCTTACATTCTGAGACAAATTGCTTTTGGTGTAAGGGCGCTAAATTTTAGCACCCTTACACTTTTCCAGTGTTAGGCAAATTTCTGACATTCTCAACATGTCATTTGAGAGAGAGATGACTTTGATGCAAGGGCGCTAAATTTTAGCGCCCTTACATCTTACAGTGTTAGGCAGTTTTGAGGTATCTTCAAAATGTCATAGCGTGGAAATTTAGCGCTTTTGCAATTCTGGCGATTCTTGAAGATGTAAATGCAATGAGGAATGGCGAAGGCGCTCAAGCTTCAGCAAAGGCAATGTTTGGTTAACTTTGAAATGTCATTCGAAACCATCTCCATTCTATTACATTTTCATTCAAAGGTCAAAGGAATTCTTTTTCACAATGGCGAATCTTTCCAATGTTTACCAAAACGGATGAAGAACTTCTAACAAAGATACCTCAACACAAGCATGGCGGGTGGATAGAAATTCTCAAGTGATATTGCGCGCAGAGGAGAAAGGTAGGAAGAAACGCGTATGAAGGACAAGGGAACACGAATGCAGAACAATACGCGTTTGGAAAAAACAAAGAAAGGAATGCGTAGGGTTAGCAAAGACTCACCAATGTTCTTGCAATGAAAGCAAACAATGAAAGGAAAACGCGAAGGAAAAGAAGGACGCATCCAAAACAATGAAGGAGGATCCCATTGCGTAAAGAGAAGAAAAACACGAATGGAAGGAACAAAAACGAATGAAATGAAAAACGTGAATAAAGAAACCAAAATGTGTATGATAACCATGGATATATACAAATGGAAATAC
>VDFB02285411.1:0-37174 GCA_007258455.2 Sequoia sempervirens
GCAGTTTATTCTCATTGCTTTGCATTTGGAGGATCTTTTATGCGATATAAAGTTAATAGACATTAGAGAATGAAATGCCGCTTTTTTCAAAATTAAGCCAAGTTGAAATCCAAAATGTCTATCATATATTTTCTATGGGTTTTGGGAATTTTTGCACAAGGAAATGGGATTAATATTATAATAAAGAGAGCCTCAATGTAAAGTTAATATAAAATAAGAAGGTCTCTTATAATTGAAGTTTGTTTTAAAATAATTCCACTCATATTAATTAAGGGTCATGAAGGAAATTTAAAGAGTTACGTCTTTTGGAGAAAAAACTCTATTTAAGAGAGGTTAAGCAAGGAGGAGGAGGAGGCATTTTGATTAACCATTCTACTATCTGATTTTCACTCCTTGGGAGGACAAAAGCCCTCGAGGTTTGGAATTGGAGGATTAAAACCCCCTGATTTCCATTACTGAATTAGTGGACGAAAACCCCTGATTCAGACTTGGTGCGATCTCATCCAGAGATTGCATATGAACTTCAAGTTAGACAGGCAATTGGAATTCATGGTAAAATCATTCTGAAACCAAATTATGATATAATGTGATACTGTGGCTTATTGTTAAAGGCTGAATTCATTCTTGAACAGTCTGAAATTGATGGGTGGCTCATATCAGTGTCAATATCTGATAATAATAGTGCTGACTGTTGGGATCGTAGGACATATAATATTGATTGTGTTGCCTTATTTTCAACAGGGTTTGTGGCCGACCATAGTGCAAACACTGATAAAGGCTATTCATTTAATCCAGCTGCTGTCTTAGTGCTGATTTGTGCTGTTCATAGTATTGACTGGGCTGACTCCAATTTATCATGGATTTGTGACTGCTGACTGCAGTTTTCTTGATTATATTTGTTGCTGCAATCTAGCCTCTCCATTTTGGGCCTAACTGTCCTGTTTGGGGTCAAAACCTCCTTGTGAATAACAGGGACTTCTTGCTATTGGGTTACATCCTGCAGGGCTGAGTACTGGTGCATCTGTTATTCATTTTGAAAGATTTATTTTCCATAACTGCTGCATACATAATTTCATTATTGCAATTGTATAGCAATTAATAATATTCGTTTTGTTTGTGGATCTAACTGAAAAAATTTGTTGAAGAAACATTATCAAATATTACAAAATATTCTCTCTGGGATATTTAAAAGATTAAATGGGATATTCCAGAGAATATTATGATAACTAATAGCTGTTTAAATCATCCTAAAATTGGTGGATTGTTGCATCCACTGAGAGTGTTTGGTTGTGGATTTGTTATTTCATTGCTTGGTTATATATACAGGTAGTATTTCAATTTAAGGTGTGGTCTGTGAGCAATATTTACATGGCATTGGAGCCATTTTTGTTCTGTTAATTTAGTTGCACAACTCACCTTTCCAGACTAGTTTTGGGTTTTGTGTTGGGTTTGGGCTCTTATGGGATGGGCTGGGTGAGCTGCATGGCCTGGAATAGTTTGGGGACTGCAGTTCCCACATTTTTTTGGTTTTCGACAGGTGTAACAGTGTCTTCCTCCCTCGAGTCAACAGAACTAACATGCAAGTTAAGAGTGGAAGCCCACGGAAAATTGCATTCAGTCTTATGTGCTCTTGAAATGATACAGGGCTGTGACCGGGCCTTCACAAGGATATAGGAGGTAGTTGCCATGGTCAGTGATGAATCAAGCTGAAATAAATGGCATCACCAATTGCATTCCTTTATTGAATGAATAAGACTGTATGAGATAGCTTGCATGCAGTGTTACCAATCTGAAATGGCAAGTAGATGACGAGCGCATTGTTGAATCTTATGTTAATAGTTTGAATTTCATTTGCTTCGTTTTTGAAGTCTCTATCTATAGCCTTTTGGACTTGTTAATTAGTGGGAGAATTTAGGGCTGCCACAGGGTTAGAATTCCCTTTGAAAATGTTATTAGTTACTTCTTTGTATATTGTGCAAATAATTGACTTGCAATTATCTTGCATGCTTAAGTGTTCTCTTTTCCCTTTAGCTAAGTGAGTGTTTTTGTGACAAAGGTTGAAGCGTCCATAGGAAGAGGTAAGTTTGTAAGAATGGTCACATGCAACTAGGAAGTATTATGAAAAGTGCAAACTTAGTTCATGTTAAAATTGTACAATTTCAGTTAGTTATTTTAGTTCAAATTTATTTGAGGTCTTTGTGTAGTTAAAACTTAAAAGGATTGTCTATGTCCTAGAGTGTGAAAAAGGTCTATCATTAGTGTCTGTCGTTAGGGGTTAAAACTATGGCCAATATACAATCTTTAGTTTTTCCCATTGCAAAAGTTAATGGGGAAAAACCATAACTAGTTGTCACAAAATACTTGCATTTAGTGAGTACTGCGACCTTTATCAAATTTTGTTAAACAAAAGAAGAGCCCCTGAATTGAAGAAGGGAGATTGGGTTGTCTAATACACACCAAAATAACTGAAAAGGTTTCTGCAAGAGGATTAAACTTCAGATACCACTGCTTCCAGCCTTGCCCCAAACTGACAGACCACCCAAAAGTAGCAACTCCTTATCCTTGATGAATTCACAAATAACAATGAAGAAACCTTTGGCACAATTCCTTATGTCTTGCAAGACAGGGTTTTTGAGTTATGAAAATCCACTTGTGAAGGTCTACCAAGCTAGGCCATAGGTTGTGGAACCTACAAATCAGACCATGATCCATGTAACTTTCCTTCTCTGCCACATCTTCCTCAAATTCCAAAACATCAACTAATTCTGAAAGAGCCTCTGAGGTGGATGGTCCCCCCTGCTTTTGCAAGATTGTAGACTGAGAAGAGGAAGTCACAGAACCAATCTCTATTGAGATTAAAGGGCCCGTGAAGATTTTATTTTTTTCTAAAAGCAATTGCTACCTGCCTGTCAGATAGGTTAGCTGCTTTATTCCAAAATGACATTGTTTCCTCAACATACCCTAAGCAATGCAATCCTTTACCTTAAATGACACCGAAACCTGTCGGTCAACATTTGCAGAGATGATGCCTGGATAAAGGCCCTTCACCATGTGCACAGTATAAACAGTCTCAAGAGATTTTTTTTGGTTGGAAGATTGATGGGAAGCTTTGCCCCTACCTTTCTTGATGTAGCTTCAACTAGACCCTAGATCCTTAGGGTGTCCACCAAAATTGTTTGAAAGAGCTGGAGGGACCCCTAAAGCTGCCAGTGCATGAAAAGATTTTCGAAAAGAGGTGAAGCCAGTGTAGTCCTGAATTGGAAGAGGGAAAACGCCAGGAGCTGTTTGAGAGGGAAGGAGAACCAAAGGAGTGCTTTCATGCTGGGGAGCATGTGTGGAATCTATCTTTGTAAAAACCCTATTCTTGAAGATAAGAAGAAATCTGTAAAAAAAGCAGATGTCTGTTTTAATTTTCTATTTAAAATTAATCAAAACCCAAAACCCTAATATGTTTCTCTAGCTTGAACTTTGAAGTAAGAAATTGAAAATGGGGAGATTTGACAAACAAAAATATATCAAATGAAGAAACAAAAAAAGCGCTACTCGAGGATTTCAAGTGCTTCTTGAGCCTTTGAACCACTTCCTCCCATTGATTTGCACTATTGCTATCAGAAAAGAGAGGGATATCCCTTTATTTGAAAGGGAGGGTAGCCACCTTAAACCTAAGGAGGATGTAATCCTATCTTGCAGACGTGGACCCACATTATTAAAAAAGACTTGATTTCTTCTTATTGATATGCTGATCCAAAGCCTACATAAAGAAAGATAGGATTTCTTTCAAAGCCTTCACCTCTGCTACAGAAGCAGCTACATATATCATCTACGAACAGCCTGTGAGTGACCAGCACAAACTGAGGAGAAACACCAATACCTGATAAACACCCACTATTTTTGAAGTTCTTTATATTGAAGCTATAAGAGATTCAGCCATAAGAATAAAAACTAAAAGGTATGGAGCTAGGGGATCCCCCTGCTTGATCCCTTGGGAGTGTTGGGAGAAACCCACAGGGCTGCCATTAGCAAGGACAAAAAACTAGGCACGTTCTTTTCTAACCTTCAAGACGCCTTGGACATCTTCAATTGCTGCAATCCAGTTTCAGTTGCTGGACGCCTTGAGCCTTGCTAGTCTCACTGCATGAAAGTGTTTGGAGTTATGGTCTCCCTCATGGATACATTGCTCCTGCAACTTTTCATGCCAAAAAATTTCCTCTTTCACATGGCATAGATCCTGTAGAGCTATCAATTTAGATTCTTCTTCAAGAATTTTCTTCAAGAAGAGCATCAGTTAAGCCCATTTCTCAGATAGACTTAGTAACTTGTTCTAAAAAAGCTTCTATAGAAATCTTTTTATTAAAAAATATTCCTGTAAACTTCCTTATTCCATTGAAAGAAACAGTGTTATACATACCTTACCCTTTTCTGTAAAGTTGAACAGTGTAAAACCTCTGGTTTTAGGACATGAAATCCACCAACGTTTGACGAAATTAAGGATATCCTTGTGCTGGAGCCATGAAAATACAAAAAATTGAAGGGAGACCTGGAGGGGGCGAGTCCATAAGAACCTTAACATAAAGGGGGTAGTGATCAAAGCTTGCTCCAGGAAGAATGCTAGTTTCTGAAAGCCAACAATGTTGAAGCTAAGGTGGTCTGACTAAAAATCTGTCCAACCTCTCCACAATTTAGCAAAACCCCTTATATTTTTTCAGGTAAAGGAAGTCTCTTTCAGGATAAGATCTAAAAGCTCATTCATCTCCAAAAACTCCTGGAAATCCAACTGGGACCAAATTTCTCGAAATACTGCCTCTTTTATTTGAGGGGCCTGTGATAGCATTGAATTCTCTTCCCAAGAGGACTTTTTGATTCTTAAGCAAAGAGGGTTGCTTCAAGATTTTCACCCAAATATTTCTTTTTCTAATAAGGGATTCAGGGCCATAAATATTGAATCAGAAGCCTGACATGTTGTACTTGAAAGATTTGAAAGAACAGCCTAATGAAATGGGAGCCTTACCAATGAGAGATTTGCAAAGAAGCCGGATTCCAGAGAATGAATATATACCTAGAAAACCCAAAGCTGACGATGCAAATTCCTGCAACATGTCCAATAAGATTTCGAAAGGAGGTAAAATATCCCCTTTAGAAAGTGTGGTTTCCAGGAAAAGGACAAAATCTAGATTGCTAGCAGCCAATTAGTTTTTAACCAACCTTTTTTTGTTAGGGGTAGCCAATTAGTTTTGTGGAGAGTCCTGCCTACTCCAATGTTCAAGAAAATTATCCAGAGTGCCTTGGGACCCTTCACAACCTTCACATATTTTTTCTAAAGATTAACCTGTCAGCCATTCAAGCTCTGTTTTTCTACATCATCTTTTTCTCCAGTTAAGGCATGGCTTGTTGAGAGAGTTTAGCACTTGAAATGCCACGAAGAGCATCCAAAGAAGTTTCCTGCTCAAGATTGCCAAGAAATCTGTTTAAATCATCCTGCTCCTCTGGGGAAGAAGAACCACACTTGAAGGATGGAGAGTTCAGAAGAGTTGAGGGCGTGCTTGCTCTTTCTGGGACAAAGCTCTGATCCTCAGATCTCTGAGAGTGAGTCTTGTTTGATGATCTTTGTTTAGATTCTATAAACTGTTTCCAAGAAGGCAGAGAAGTGTTGATAGAGAACTAATCATGATGACAGGCCCAAAGAAAAGACCTTTGAAGATCAAAGATCCCTTTGGGTTTCCAGACCTTTCTCAGTGTTCCTAGAGCCTTAGTTTCTTTTTGGAGGCTAGAGGTCTTTTGTTTCCTGCAAACATTAGCTTCATGCCCTATTCTTTGAGAAATGAAGCATCTGAAGGTAAATACCTTGATAATCTATATACTGTACATAGGAAGAGGAGTCCAATGCAAATGGTACCTTTTTCAGGAGGGAAAGGTCCAATTCATGTGCTATTTTCTGCTAAGCAGATACTGTATAGTGTATACATTTTCTCCAGGAATCTCTGGTCTATGTCAAGATCTCCCAAGCCTCACTCTATCACTTTGAGACATTCTGGACTCCAGAACTCCAATAGGAGGTCATATAGATGATCCCAGACCTCTGAGGGGACTGGAGGGAAAGAGGATCCTGAAAAACCAGGGGAACATTTCTGGAGAGAGATTCCATCCTTGAATCTCTAACAGTGCAAGTGATAACGCCTTTTAGCTCTGTGTGGAGGCAAAAAGAAGCACAAAATAGCCATTGGACAGAAAGAAGATGCCTGGAGATGAGTTCCAAGTAGCTGACACCCAATCTTGAATAGATGGTATTGAAAGCCATTGCTCTTTACAAAACCCTATCAACACAGTTTTGAAACTTGTGAATCTCTTCTTCTAGAGCAGCAGTGGCTACCTGAACTGGTGTGGAGTCTGCTACTGATACCTTATTTGCCCCACTCACCTTAGGGATAGTATAAAAAATCCTTTAGATTCCTAAAGGAGAGGCCATCTTACACAGGGATGACTGTTGGGATTCCAAAATCTAGCCCAAAACCTTTATTGAAAAAAGGTGCATTTGGAGCCTTGGGAAGATGAGAGCTAGGGCAAGAGTTCTTGTGAAGGATCTTCCCATATTCAAAGGTAGGCTTTCCACCAAATCTTCGACACCATCCTGGGGACAGGCCCTAAAATGGAGCTACAGGGGTATTGCAGACAGCAGACTTTGCCAGGATTCCTCCATTCAAAATCTAATCATGATTAATTTTTAAATCACCAAGGTTTCTTAAAATATATTTAATAATATTCTAAATATATATTCCATTTCACCTTCTTTCACTGCTTGTGTTTGTGCCGTGTTTCTATGAATTTGAAAATCCATTAGGTACCTTCAGGAGCTGCCATCTTTTGGAAATTTCGTCATCCCAAGACTTGTAGGTTTTAGAAGCTGTATATAACGCTTTTGTGTTTAGGAATTTGCATATTCCTATTTCGATTCTATTGCAAACTTCTTTAGTTGAGAAAGATTGGCTGTTGAAAATCCGATAGTTTCATTCTTTCCAAATATGCCATACAGTTATGGAAGGAGAGACAGCCCAAATACCTCCCAACATCATGTTTTTCTTTTGTTGGGGCCAACATTTAAAGAATTCCAACAAATTATAATGCAAGGGCTCATTCAAACCAAATTTTCCTTTGAGCCACATCCAACATTTGGATGCAAATGGGCAATTTAGTAACATGTGATCAGTCGTCTCTTCATCTGCAGTACAAAGAGGACATCAGGAGGGGCCAAGATTTCCAATGGACTTCAAGCAATCACAAGACAATATTCTTTTGTGCAAAGTGGACCAGGCAATGGCGCTAACCTTGGGGAGGACTTTTCTCCCCCAATAGAGATCCGAGGGCCATTCAGAGATTCCAATTTTTTTCTCCTGCATAATGAAGCCCATTGTAATGGAGAATCTACTGATTTAGAGCCTGTCCAAATTATTTTATCTCCTTGGTCAAGTTGACGTCCCTACGGGCCAAAATTCCCTCTAATTTTGTTTTTTCTTGTTGAGGCAGTGGTGCAAAAGTAAAATTGTGCCATCTCTAGCCAAGTTCGTTTGGCTTGCGCTCCACATTATCAGCCACTTTGATCCCCCATAGATCAATCATCGTGTCTTTGTAGCCATGCAGCTTTGGGAATGAGTCAAGTATAGGTTCACCATTCCATGTGCTAGGCCCAAAGTTGGTTGAATGACCTTTATGGATGTTCCAAGATATGTGGTCAATTAGGAGGTGTCGACAAGACATCATGAACTGCTAGAGTTGAGATTTGCCAAGATGGATTGCAATTGTGAAGATCGTATTAGCTTTGGTGTTATCAAGATACTTCTTTTGAAAAATTTGACTCCATTATACTAGGGGGACCTTATACAGTTTCCATAAAGCTTTGCTCCTAGCACCAAGTTTTGTTTTTCTATACACTGAATACTAGCATTGCCTAATACCTTTGGTTTTCTTGTAGTATCCCAATTAATTAGTGGTATCCTTATTTCGTTCAATCCTTCCAAAAGGAAGCTTTTCATCGTACCAACAAAGTCTTGAGCCATCCTCTTCGTCGGTTGAATGCAAGACATAATGTATATGGGAATCATATTTAAAACAACTCTGATCATGTAATGTCCCCTCCTAGTCAGGTATTGGTGGACATTACCTCTAGCCAATTTCCGAGTTCTTGTTGGCTAGGAGGTTTAGTTAGGGGTCTCAATTCCAGTTGAGTTGGTGTTTTTGTTGGGTCTTTACTATTTTTAGCAGGGGTCAGTGATTGTGGGTTGCCGGTGTTGAGCTCTAGTGCTTTTCAGTTGCCTCCAGTTTGAGCCTTTGGATGATGATTTGCTTTTTTTAGTATATTACTAAAAATAGTAAGTCCTGTTCGGAGCATGGACCAGGTTTGGCTTGCCTCAATGACTAAAGTCACTTGGTGGAATTATTTTAATATTTGGCTAATGTTTTTAAAAGGTTTATTAAAAAAAGTGACTTTATGTTATTAAGTTTAGTCAAGGGGTCATATGGGGACTTAAAAGTGACCAATGTGCCTAGAGTTATCACTTTAAGATGTTTTTAAAACTTAAAAATTTAAATGACCCTCACCTTAGGCGTCCTTCTTGGAGAAATATTTCAAACAAATTAAAAATCAAACAAAGCTTTTGAATGGCGTCCCTCACCTTAGGCGTCCCTCTTGGAGAAATATTTCAAACAAATTAAAAATCAAACAAAGCTTTTGAATGGCATGGGTTTAGGGTTTAGGGCGCCCATCTCAATGAAGAAACATAAAACTCTTTTGGGGGCTCATTTTCAGACTTATGCTGGATGTTGTTTATGGTGCTATGCTGCTGGTTTGAAGCCAAAAACTTGCAGGACGGAGTTGAGGACAATACCCCTCAGTTCTAAGATCAGCTCCGGCAGTGAAAGACCTTGCTCAGGCTGGTGTAGGGTGTTTTCAGATAGAGAACACAATTGGGCTTTCAAGAATGAAGATATTTCAGTACTTTTGATTGGTTTGCAGTAGGATTTTTGGTGTGTTATTGCTGGTGTGGAGTGGTGTGCTGGGATTTTTTAGTTTTGGTGTGATTTTAGTGAGTTTTCTGGAGTTTTCAGTTTGCCTGGTGAATCAGATTTCTGCTCATAAGTCAAAAAAGAAAAAAGAAATCATTATGGGTGTTGCAAAAATCATCATTCCTACTTAGGGCGCCCCTTTTAAAGCTGGTTGCAGATTTTTTGATGAAGTATTTATTTTTCTTGAACAAAATCGCCCAACTTGAGGAGTACGGCCTTCTTGGAGAGTGTGCACAGGGTTTCCAGAGCTGGAAGGTGGTTTTGACATCAGATTTTGGCACCCATTTGCATGCTCTTCGATTCTAAACAGCTGGGTATCTTCATCTTGCATCTTGGGAGGTTGGTGTTTTGCTTAGAGAGCTTCAAGTTTGCTGTGGGAGCACTTTTTCCAGGTCTGATATATGTTTCACATCTGATTTTGGCGTTTGCAAGACTGAAAAAATTAATAGAAGAAATCAGAAATTTCTTGCTTGTGAAAGTGACATTTGTTCAGCTTCTTTATGCTTTTTTTCTATTACTTTTATGCACTATGTTCGCAAATTAAGCATGCAATGTAAACCCATAAAAAAACTTAAAGAAAACATTCAAAAGAAACTCAAACAGCAAACAGCAACAGAGAAAAATCAGAAAAAAAATAAAAAATAATTTTTTTTTTGGGGCAGATTACTACAGATCATGATAATTTGGCCCACGAGAGTGAGCCATGTGCCTTTCCATGTTTCGAATGTGCAAGAGCCAATAGTGTCTTTCCATAGGGAGGATTTGGAAGCGCCTTTAAACAAAGGGATGTCAAGATATTTGCCAAGGAGCGATTCAATCTTGAAGCCTAAGCAATTTGCGATTCGCCTTTGGATTGTGTGTTTCACATTGAAGAAATAAATACTTGACTTGTCTTGATTTATTGCTTGACTCAAAGTGAAGGAGTAAAGATCCAAAGTCCTTTTAATAATAGTAGCCATCTCTAGATTGGCAGCACTGTAAAGAATGGTGTTGTCAGTGAATTGTTGATGTGTGATAAGGTCTGCCAAGAGCCTCCACCATGATTATGAATAGGAAAGGGGACAATGGATTGCCTTGTTTGAGTTCTCTAGAAGCCTCAGAAAAACCACATGGGGTCCCGTTTACAAGTACCAAATATTTGATTGCAGAAATAAATTCAAAGATCCAATCTAGCCATGATTTCTCAAACCTGAATGCTTCAAGAGTGCGCATTAGAAATAGCCAACTCACATGATCACAGGCCTTGCTGACATCTAGTTTAATAATCATGCTTTTTTGATTTGAGACAACAATAGAATGGATCGCCTTATGTGTGATGATTATACCTTTTTTTATGCTCCTCCTTGGAGTGAATCCACTTTGCTCAATTGAGATGGAGGGGAGAACATAATTAATGTGATTAGCCATAACCTTATAGATGATTTTATGGATATTGTTGCACAGATAGATAGGCCGGTAATCATCAAAAGAGTGACAGTCCATCTTAGGAATGAGGGCCATATTGGTGTTGTTAAGATCCTTGAGGATTTTCTTGCCCTTACAAGAGGCAACCAACACACCCTAGACATCCTAGCCCACAATGTCCCAATTTTTTTGATAGAATATAGTTGGAATGCCATGGGGCCCAAAGCTTTGTGTGGATGTAACTAAAAGATGACACTCTTGACTTCCTCCATTGTTACAAGGGCCGAAAGCATGCAATTATTATTATCACTTATCATTTTGGGGATGTTGATGAGTAGGGAGTTCATATCTTTGATATCTTGAGCTTCGTAAACCACCAACAAACTTTTGAAATGTGCAACTTCCAATTTTTGAATTTATTTTGGGTCAAAGGAGGAGGATCCATCATCTTGCAAGGCCAATGATCCTGAGTTGTGGAAGAACTTGGTGTTTGAGTGACCGTTCGCCAGCTATACTTCCCTTGACTTTGATTTCTAGAATATTTCTTCCCTGGCAAGGATTTCAGAATGCTTCACCAACAATTCTTTTTCCTTTACTTAGTCTTCTTGGAACATTTTGTGAGCTATAACATCCCTGTTGAGTGACTCTAGCTCCTCCCTGATCATTTATTATTCTTCAAAAATATTCTTGAAGACATTTTGGTTCCATTCCTTCAGTTTCATTTTTAAGTAACAGAGTTTTTTCATGAAGCAAAACATTTTGGAGTCGTTTTGGGTGTCGTCCTTGGACTAACATTTCCAAATAATCAGTCAAATCCTTGTTGCAAAGCCACATTTTTTCAAATTGGAAAGATGACTGGGTGGGGCGAATCCTCAATCAAGGAAACCATGATCGAGAAGTGATCTGACCCAAAGATGGGTAAAATTGTGGATTCCAATGATATAGTGGAATTGAACCAGCTTGCTGAATGTAAAAACCTGTCCAAATGCTCTGCAATATTTGTGAAGCCTTCTCTCCTATTTGTTGAGGTGAATTGCCCCACCTTCGGAACAATGCTAGTTAGGGCAGAATTAGAAATTTACCTTTGAAATAAAATATTAGATTGAGATGGAACAGAGGATCCCCCTTTCTTCTCCTCGTTGGAGAGGATCGCATTAAAGTTGCCATTGATGACGATTTTCTCATTTTGAAGAAAGGGCAGGAGATCATCCCATGGTTGGGCCTTATCATTAGCTTTAGGGCCATAGGTGTTTATTAAAACAAATTCAAGATTGGAAATGTAATTTCGTACTCAGATGGCGAGCTAGAATTGGGAAGAATGCAGTGATTCTATGGAGAATCTGTTTGCAAGCCAAATTCTATCGAGCCCCCTAGCCACACCAATAGCACCTTCAAAAAAACCATCCCAACCTTTGCAATGTCTCATAAACAACATAGTGTCCTCAAACTTTAGTTTTGTTTCCTGGAGTAGGATTATATTAGATTGTATGCGATCAAAATGCTGCTTTACCACATGCTGTTTGTTCATGCCCCTAACATTCCAGGTGGTTATCTGAATTGCATGCTAAGGGGTTTCCTCCCTTAGATCTCAGAAGATAGTTGTTTGTTGAGGATTGTCCCTTTGCTGAAGTAGTCTCCTCCCATTTTAGCTTATTGGTTTTCCTTCCTTGCTTTTTCTTTAGACCAATTTTGGCTTTCAGAATCTGAGAAGTCAATTGCCCAATCCTTCAAATGTCCACCGATCCAAATTCGTCCATGTCTTCATTGTAGAAGTCCAACCAATCATCTTCCATATTATTAGGATTTTCACCATCAGGGATGTGTTTGAAAGGAATAATCGCTCTTTCCTTATTGTGGCTTGTAGATGCAGTTGCATTGATGTTCGTGGGCAGGTGGGAAGGCACAGGTTGAGATTTGTCCACCTTTTGAGATGGGACCTCTTTTTCCTTGATCACTTATTTCATCATAGTTTTCACCTTCTTAGTGCAGTCGGACTCCATATGGAAACGACTTCTGCATTTTAGGCAATAGAATTTATCTTCTTCAATGTGACTAGCAGATGCCGCCAACACAGAGATTGATTTCGAGATTTTGTGGATCACTATAATCCTCAGTCAAGCATAAATGCAGGAATTGGCTTTGAGGGTCTCAATGTCAATCTTATTTGTTGGCCAATGGTGTCACTGATCTTGATGAGCCTATCTAATGTCCAAAATTCCAAGGGCAGATTATATAGTCTGATCCATCTTGGGTGATTTTGAGGCTCACAAGCAGTCAGATCAAAATTAGGGCACCATCTTTGCAAATACAAAGGGATCTCATCCGCATTCCAGGTACTCCTATTAATGGCATCTTCACGGATGGAATTTGAATTGAATATGGTGACAAAGAAACTTTTTGGGAGGAATAATGCATTGTTGTGATGCCAATTTGCCATAGACCAATCCAGCATTTCAGCCCTAAGGAGTAGTCAACCAATGAATTTGCCAAGCACTGTGCAATTGAGTAGTGATCGGGTATTTGCATCTTCCTCAAAACAAATTTCTATTGCAGGGAAAGGAGAGTTTGCGTTAGATTTGCAGCAATTGTTTTTTGAATTTTGCACTTCTGAGCTGGTGTGAATCTGCTGATTTCAGTTGTGAGCTGTGTGCCATCTGCTTGTCAAATCACACACACACATTATAATATATTTATTTCTTAAATAAACTAAATAGTAATTACTAGAATATTGTATAATATTAATATTTTAAAAAATAATTATTAATTAATTACTATATATAATATGTTGATTAAATATATATGATTAATGAGTTAGGGATCTATTATGGTCCTGTTGATGCGTGTTTTATGACACAACAAACATTCTAGAATAAAGAGTCCAAAGACGCTCTATCTCCTCTTGAAAAACTACCTCGTATGCTAAGATTGCAAGTAAGATCATACGGTAATTCCAATGTTTAAGATGAATGCGGATGAGCTCTGTGGTTTGATGTGATTATGTTGGTAACACAAAGGGACTTACGCTAGGCTTGTTCAATTCACAATGAAGGTCTAGACAATGAAGCTCTATTGCTTGGGTCATGGATCAAACAAACTGAAAAAGGAGATAAAGGTTCAAAAGTTCTAATCTACTCCTAAGAATCCAAGAGACGGTATTGACTCGGTGAAACAAATAACCACGCTTTGCTTCGCCACGCTCAACGACAACTACATAAAGGGGGTGCAATCTTCAAGGGAACGTGCTTATGATTTTCACGTAAGGAATAATTACCATCAGATCGAACAATAACTATCCAAACAGAAGTTAAGAATCCACAAAGTAGGCTCAGGCTAACTTTACGCATTGAATGAAAATCATCCGTTCAAAGAAAGTGTGAGCAAAAAGTTTCACCACAAATCAATACTTATCAAATCTTGCATTCATCTAACATACATGAAAAGAAATCTACACTATGATGAGGGATAAGAACCATGACAACCCCAAAATAAGAGAAGCAATCACCATCAGAACAATGCATGCATTACTTATTACTTTGGCAATCTTACAACAGTTGCTTATCTCAACATGTTTTGCAACATGCTCCCATGCTTTACAAATGAGGGGTTGAGCTCAATTTATAGGCTCCCCAATTACAATTCAATGGCCAAGATTAATTCAGGATCAACGGCCAAGATTACAAATAAAACCCTAATTAGGGTTTGCTACCCCTCGACCAATAAGAAGATTACATTTGAGGACACTTGTCCTTTTTGCTAAATATGAACCGACAGATAAAATAGAAAGTTGTTACATGTTGATTTGGAATGATTTGATTGGTCGGAAGATGACGAGGCGCCACCTCAACGTGTTGGATGCCTTCCTTGATCACTTTGGTTTTGTTCCTTAGAATGTTTTCCTTGCCGATGACTTTATCTTTTGTGCTTCGATCTTGGATGACTTTGTCTTTTTCTTCTCACCTCGCCTTGGAGCACCTGTTTAGACTTGAAGTCATTAAGTCTTTCTTTTTGGATTGCTACGTGCCATGAATTCGGAGAGGAATTCCCTTGTGCCTTTGCCGCAGTGAAGGAAAATTGGATCTTTCTCCGTGGAGAATTTCCCATACTTAGCCAAATTTTGGCTACTTTGTAATACCTTCAAGATTTTGGCCATTTCTGTGCTCAAATAAACTTCAATTTTGAATTTGGCTTGCGCAAGTTGGATGTACTTGACGATGTGCTTGCCGTTGTCTTCATGATGCCGAATTCTCGATGGACTTCCTGTTGGTCTTGCAATGTGCGATGGTGGACTTCCAAGTTTTCTTTCATCTCCCTTCCGGTCGGACTTTACACTTTCTTTGCCATTTTCTCCTTCGCCTTGTGTAGTCGTCCACCTGCAGTAAAACAAAACAAATTTATTTTAGATAACTTTTCGAGATAAGCTTTGAAAGATTTTTACAAATTTCACTTTCAAGCTTTTAACTTTCTTTCCGTCCAATTTCATTTGGCCACAAATTTCTTTCTTTTTTCAAAATTTATCTCGCCATGTCCAATTTTATTTAGCCATAAATTTGCTTCGTCCAATTTTACTTGGCCAAAATTTGCTTCGTCCAAAGTTATTTTAATCGTCCAAAATTATTGGCAAGATTTATTTCATCTTGGCATGATTTATCTAGCCACATCCAACTTTATTTGGCCATAAATTGCCTCTTGTCCAAAATTATTTTGCCATGTCCACAATTTTCCTAGCCCTGTCCGATTTTATTTAGCCATAAATTGTCTCTTGTCCAAAATTCTTTCGCCGTGTCCGATTTTATTTAGCCATTTGCTTGATTTTTTTCACAATTTTTCTAGCCATGGCGATTTTATTTTCTCTAAACACTTGGGCGAATTTTCTAAGTGCCATGCATATTTTCATTTTCCAAAGGTTTGGACTTAGGCAAAGTTTTAATTTTTCTCCACCTCTAAGCATGGCGGACTTGCTAGTTGTTTTGGCCACTTAATTTTTTTTCTAATTTTCTCATACCAATTTGTCATGGACTAGACTGAATTTTCCAAGTGTTGGGCCATTTTTCTTGGGGCGGACTTTAGCATTTTTCTTGCCACTTAATCCTTCCTTGGCTATGCCTTAGTCAAATTTCTCTTTTGCTCAAGGGGCGGACTTTAATCTTTTCTTTGCCATTCACTTTTCACTTGAGGCGGACTTTGCTTAAGAGCTTGCCATTTAACACTTTTGGCTAAGGCGGACTTTCTCTAATTTCATGCCACTTCACCATTATGGTGGGCGGACTTCAGCTTGTGGTTGACCATTCATAGGGCGGACTTGCTCCATTTGCTTGCCATTCAACCTTTAGTCTTGGGCGGACTTTGCTTCTTTGTTTGCCACTCACCCTATGTTGCTGGGCGGACTTTAGCACATGGATGGCCACTTCCTTATTGCCATGGGCGGACTTCCTCTAATGTTCAGCCATTTGACATTTATCTCAAGGGCGGACTTGGCTGATGGTCTGGCCATTTAATGCTTATGGCTGGGCGGACTTCATTGTTTTCCCTGCCCTTTCCTCTCTTACCCAAGGCGGACTTGCTTGCTTTTCTGACCATTGCTTCATTGCCTTAGACTTTTCATCTCTTTTCCATGGGCGGACTTTGGCTTGTGTCTGTCCATTTGATGCTTTGACAGGGGCGGACTTCAGCTTCTAGTTAGCCATTGACATCCTTTTCCTAGCTTTTGTTAAGGCGGACTTCATTGATTGTTTGGCCATTGCTCAGATTTTTATGCCATTGATACTTGACTAAGGCTGAAGCCTTCATCATTGACTTCCTTCAATGTTTAGCCATTATTCACCATGAATTCTCAGTCATTAACTGCCTTCACCATGATCAAATTGCCATGAATGCTTCAGATTCTTCACGAATTTCCAGATTTTCTATGAATGTTCAGTCATTATCTCAGATTTCTCATGAGTTTCTTCAGATTTTTCATTGTTTCTGGACTTATTTTTCGAATTTTCCACCATTTTTTGTGATTTTCGAAAGATTTTCTGTGATTTTTACCAGATTTTTCACCATTTTTGAGCGAATTTTCCAGATTTTTTGAACTTTTTATGTGATTTTCCAGAATTTTACCAAAATTTCAAAAAAAATTCGAATCGATTTTCTGAGAGTTTCGTTGATCTTTTCGAACTTCTGAGTGGATTTTTGAAACTCGTGACCTTTCTAAAAATAGAAATTTTCCAAAAATAGCAACTTTCCAAAAATAGACCCTAAAAAATAGGGATCCCAGAATTGCCCAAAAGTGCCAAAAAAGTAGGTCCTAAAAAATAGGGGGCCTGGGGTGAAAAACCCTAAAAACTTGGAGGTGTCAGATTTGACTGAAACGACAGTCGATCTTCGTCTCCCAGGCCTTCTAAGCGCAATGGTGACGTTTATACCTTGATCCAGGCTAAAATTCATTGACTCGACTCGGGTGACCGTTCAAAACTAAAACTCAAAACCCCCAAACGAAGAGCAGACAAAACGAAGCACGCGAAAGCAAAACCCTAAAAGGCAAACAACAAGGGTCCCCATTTGCAATGGGGCGATGTGTGAAAAGGTCACAACAGGTCCATGGTTATACACACACACACACACACACACACATTATAATAATATTTATTTCTTAAATAAACTAATAGTAATTACTAGAATATTTGTATAATATTATTTTTTTTAAATTTATTATTATTTATTAATTACTATATATAATATATCGATTCGATATATATGATTAATGAGTTAGGGATCTATTGTGGTCCATGGTTATATATACACACACACACACATTGTGATATATTTATTTTGTAAATAAACTAATATTAATTACTAGAATATTTGTATAATATTATTTTTTAAAAATTTATTATTAGTTATTAATTACTATATATAATATATTGATTAAATATATATGATTAATGAGTTAGGGATCTGTTATGGTCCGTGGTTATATATATTATACACATACACCCATTAAAATATATTTATTTTTTAAATAAACTAATAGTAACTACTAGAATATTTCTATAATATTAATTTTTTTTATATTTATTAATTACTATATATAATATATTGATTAAATATATATGATTAATGAGTTAGGGATCTATTATGGTCCATGGACCTTGACCCAAATAAAAGAAACATAACGAACAATACTCAGAAAAGCCAGAAAACATAAGGGAGAACTAGAAAACCTCCAGGAACTAGAACACAAGCACTACCTAAGGGAGCCACACCTCCAACAAGCACATCCAAATCACGATTCCTACACCCAATTGAAGAAGAACCATAGAGGTAAAGGCTAAAAATGGAAAACACCATACTCAAAAGCCATCTCAAGCATTGGCAGTGAGCAATTGCCTAGTCCTGTGGGAGAGTAGGCTCTCCATTGTCCATTGGGAACCTTCGTTGATCATTTCCCTAGCTTCCAACTTGTGACACCACCTCTATTTTGGCGTACTAGCAGGCAGCAGTCTCACCATGAAGGAGATGCCACCCAAACACTCCAATACATCCTACTCTGAAGGAAAATCTTGAAGTAATCGATTCTCCTCCTGCTGAAAGGTATTATCATCCTCATCGAGCTTTTCCTCCTCATGCTGCTGAAGGTTAAACTTCTTGTCCAATGCAGCAGGATCATTATTCTTCTTCCAGCCCAGAGGTTCCTCAGAAGGCTTACCAAAGAACATCTCTTGCCTGTCAGACAAGAAGCACCAATGTTTTCTCCAAATGAAATCCTTGTTAGGCTTCCTGTATTTAAGAACTCATTTGTGCAGCAAGCTCTTATGATGCATCCTCCGAGAAGCAGAAGTGCAGTCCAATCTGGTTGCATAAAAAGCATCTCATAATCTGCAAACTGTAACCAAGAGCCAAGGGTGGAGTTGAAATGTTGTTTGGTCATATTCCATCTGGAGTTTTGTCTAAGAAATTAATAAATGACAGATGTTGATGGTATAATTGGTATATAATTCATGCTCTAATCTTGGGTCTTTTGGAGCCATAAGATTTTTTTGTTTTGGAGAAATTGGTAGCCATTTGAATCTTGATATTTTCTCTACAGCTGTATGAAAGATTGATGAAGACTGTGGATTCTCCAGCATTTTTAGAAAAGATGCAAGTTCTTCAGCAAAACCTAAAAAAGGAGGAACCTACACCCACAGAGATGGAAGGTTTGTACATGTCTTATCTCAAGAACTATAGCAAGTTGGATGTTATTTAGTACTACATATATTTATGGCTTAGAACAAAAAAGAATTGCTTAGATTAATAGTTATATAACAGGATAGATTTATGCCGATTTACTTAGGAAATATATTTGGTGCATTGAGCATATTTATTGTGGCAATAATGTAATTAGGGGACATTTTGGTGAACTCAAACCTCGATGATACATGTCGTTGGCTTTGGGTTACGGAAGATGCTGCACCAACCAAAACAGAAGAAAAGTCTAAACTAGATGGTGAAAACTATATCATTGTAACTGAGGAGGATATAGTGGAGGGCATTGCTCTGTTCATGGCTGGGATTGTTGCAACAAATCCAGATTCAAAGGTTTCAATTTACTCCTTGAGCCTTTTTACAACTTTAAATATATACTATCATTGTTTCTGCTATTGAATAATATTGCCCGCATGGCTTTTTCTTCTATGTTTGCAAATATGATATGCAATTATGGCTGAGGCGCCCTATTTAAAACACTGAATGTTTGTCTGCATTTGCGCATTTGCAGAACTTGTCACCAGAGCAGCTGCGTTCAAGTAGGTGTAATGTGTAGTTTTTGACCTATCTATTTCTTTTCTCCTGTTAACATCCGGATTAGGAAGGTGCAGCTGTTGAAAATGGTTTACCATATCTGAACTTTTTTGGCAGCCATTTCTAGTACCTTTGCTAACATGAAGGAAACAAACATAATCCACAAGTTATTGGCTGCTAGCAAGGTCACATATACTGTTGCATCATGGGGTCTTGCCTTGTATGGGTAAGTTTTGGTTATGATTTTAGATCTATTCATTTTTGAGGATGGATATTTTTGACTCTTTTTGGGGATTGGATGATCTATCGGGTAGATATTTCTAATTCAAGTTGGCTTTTTGCAGTTTATATACACAGCGCCATATTGTAAAAGCAGCGACAAAGGCTGTCGTCAAATCAGGTAGAGTTGTTCTAAGGGCTCTGTGAGAAATGGTGTGGTATCTGATTCTGTTCAACATGTCTGCATAAATGCATTTGAAACCATCTCTGCAGGCCAGTTTACCGTGGATACTACAAGTGAACTAAATACACCAAGGGGGGACATTCTTTTTCAGGTCCTCTTTGTATATATGATGTGTATTTATTGTTTCTATAGTGTGATTCTTAATATAGATATGTGGATATGCCAAATTCATAGGGAGTATTAGAAGGATATTCACACAAGGAGATTTAATTAAAACCTATTTAAGGTATTTAATACTAATATGAAAAGGCATGCATATTCTGGCATTTGTGAACTAATTTTTTTTTCCTGTTGTTTCATTTGGGAACGGGTGTTACATTGTATGGCATGGTAATAAATTAATTTGGACCGAAATTTTATTATTTTCAAATGATCTTCATTTGGTAACTTTGGATCATGCCTGAAATAATCCTCGCATTTTTCTTGGTTAACATTGATGTTTGTTTTTGGGAGAGTTCATCTCTGAATGAGCTTCAAGTTAATGAAGCAAACAATGCCGTAAATGTTTGGCTTGGTTATCGAGTTTTAGTTCCTTCTTGCATAGACATGTGCAGCTAAATTGATAGTAAATTGTAGTTGAATCTTTCTGATGATGACTTTCTGCTGGAAAGACAATGACAGGACTTTAAACTTCTTGATGAATGATGTTAACTAAAGGTTGATTTGGGTACTCAATTAACTTATGGATGCCTCAAATCTATAATAATTGGGGTGCAAATCTGAGGACGGCATGTTAAGAACAGATGCCTGAACCAATTACAGAACTTGGTTGACAGATGCCCCGTCCCTTTCAGAAAGGGCAATGATCTTGTATAGGGTGGCTATGACTAATTATTTTGTCAAATATGGCTATCTAGACTCGATCTAACCAATATCGGGCATTTGAATTTGCTCAAGAGGGATATTGAAGGTTATAGAAATGCATCTAAAATGTGTAAACTAATTGCTCACCAAACATCTAGAAGAGGAATCGTTCCATCAATGCGTATTATTGGGAAGAACACAATTGCAACAATGTAAAAGAACACAAGAGGTACAGCAATTGTACATCATGTGCACTGAGATATGAAATGGATTGTCATATGGCCTTTTGCTTTACGTAAATCCCGGTTTACAGTAGGTGGAATTTGAAAATTGTATGGCCAATTCAAAGCAACGGTTATAAGTACTTGTCATTTTATTAATTTTTAAGGAACGACTTTGCACAAATATTCGAAATGCATTAGCCAAAATTGTTACTTTGATTTATGGCATCGTTTTTAAAGCTGAGAATTTCCGTTTAGTGTTTTTTAAGAAATATAACATAAATATTCAATAAATTAGTGGGTTGGAGATTGGCAAGAATTTATGATCATTCCATGTAACAATAACATCATATAATTAAGTGTAGAAACTTTATATTTAAGTTCTTGAATGACATGTTTTTTGAAATGATTTACTTAAGAATATACAAGGATACATCGAAGCCGCTAAGCAACATGAAATCCAATGGTCACCATGGTTAAACCCTTTGAACTTTAATGGAGCATTGTATCAGGTGATGATAGTTTGCAGAATGATCTTCACTAGAATAAATGCTATTAGATTTCCACAATCCATAGTGCTGAAGATTGTTAATTTCTGGATTTTTTGATTGTGTTAGAGCTTTTTTCATCGACGTTTCGGATCACACTCAGTGATCCATCATCAGGATGCTAGAGAGCACAGGGGATGAGAAATGGTTAGATGCAGACTTAACTTCTGCTTAAAAGGAAGAGAGGTAGCCATCCTCTCATTTGTCATTCTGATTTCTCATTAGGTGGCCATCCTCTCTCTTTAGTTTGTAACCTTTCAACCCTTTTAAGTTTTTTTCCATTTGTTTTTCTTTCGTATTTTTTCTCTTGTATTCTTTTCCTCTCTAATTATTCGTTGTAATTTCTTGCTTTCTCTTCGGTGTTTCTTCTTTCTATGTAATTGTCATCTGTCTTCTCGTCCTTGTATTTAATCATAATTTGTTACCTTTTGTTTTATTTTGGGCCTTGGCTTTGTTGTTTTTATTCATCGGTCTTTTTGAACCACATATTTTTTGATGTTAATCTCTTTTAATTATTAATTGGGGTTATAATAAATTGTTTAATAGCTTCATTATATGAATTATCTATAATTTTATTGTAAAAATTTTTAACCTTATTATTTAATATTGCATGTCATCTTAGTATTCCTTTTGTTTATCTATTTTTCAATTTCTCTCGCTTGTCTCTTGTTGAATTTGCTCTAGGTTGTAGTCCTCTCTCAATTGTTTTGTGTCTTTCAATTTTTGTTTTGTTGCTTTTTGACAAAAATATTTCACTCTTATATTTTTTCTCTTTTATTCTCTTCCTCTCTAATTTTTAATTTTTCAATTTTCTTACCTTACCTCTCTTATCTTGGTCTTTGTACCCATCTCTATCCTCAACCTCTCACCTCTCTTCCTTTTAAGCAAAAGTTAAGTCTACATCTAACCATTTCTCATCTCCTGTGCTCTCTAGCATCCTGATGATGTATCACTGAGTGTGATCCGAAACGTCGATGAAAAAAGCTCTAACACAATCAAAAAAATCCATAAATTAACAATCTTCTTCACTAGTATAGCCAAGAACTAGTATAGACATTATTTGATTTTATAATAACATTTTTAAAAGATTGATAGAGCTTAATTATTCTTACTATGACTTGTTTCATTATTTAGAAATCTACAAATTTAGGAGAGATGACAAATATAATAATGCTTATGCTATTTGTAACAACTATTACTAATGTTTGCAATATAAATAATTCTTTCATTATTTAGAACAAAATAATTTCGAGCATTTGATTTTGGTCAAGAGGGATATTGAAGGTTATAGAGATGCATCTAAAATGTGTAACCTAATTGCTGACCAACCATTTAGAAGAGGAACCGAATGCCCATCAATGCGTATTATTGGGAAGAACACAATTGCAACAATGTAAAAGAACACAAGAAGTACAACAATTGTACAATGTTGTGCATTGAGATATGAAATAGAATTGTCATATGGCCTTTGCTTTATGTAAATCTCGGTTTACAATAGGTGGAATTTGAAAATATTTATGTTATGTTTTTCTCTAGTTTTTGTAAGATTCGTGTTTGTGCATTGTCCTATTATCTAGTAGGATTTTTTTAATAGAAAAATTCTCCTTGATTTCATTTAGAATTACTTAATCCAATTTTCCCTTATTGTATGAAACATTGAGTGTAATGTTAGAATTTGGTCTTCTATACCATTGCATAAAATTGTTATATTAGAATGTTCTAATTAAATAATTTTCTAGTTGTGGTGCACCTAGGAGGTGTTTTAATATTTGGATAAAACATTTAATAAAGTGAAAACTTAGTATCCAATGTTAAATGAGGGGTTAATGGTTTTGTGTCATATGGTTTTATTTTACCACTTGGTTGTATTTGTATGAGCTTGTATTTATAAAAGCAAACACATGTTTAGTGAATAAGGTTGGTTGGGTGAGTGGGCTGCCACTATTGAGTCTTTATGAGGAGTGCATATGTGAAACATGACATAGTATGTGTAGATTCATGTTTGAACACATGAAATATGCATTGGAGAGGCTTGATGCTTCATAAGTATATATGATAATTTTGTAAGTGCATGTATTGTTTTATTGATGAATGTATGGATGTTTTTGTAGGTTGAGTTTCTCCCTATTGAGGGTTTTTTCAAGGTATATCTTATGTTATCTTGTGGCTTGTATATTTTTATCTATGCATTATGATTATTCTATAAGTTTGCATGCATGCTTTACTCTCATGGGATTATGTAGGAAATGAGTTAAATGAATTGAGCATTGTCGTATTATTTCTTAACAAGTGGTATGAAAGCCTTTATGGTTGTGGGAGGTGTGAGCTCCTAGGTTTTATTGTAATCCTTGTTTGAGTAGATTTAGTGCAAAGTTGAATCCATAGTTATGTAGGATAGATCTGAGCCATTACAAGGTATGAAAGACGTGCATGTGTTATTTTGCAGATTTGAGATTTTAGGGTTTATTGCAAATCTGAGGCTTGATAAATTTGGGTCAAATAGGTTTCTTGGATTGTGTTTTCAAATGAGGGTTTTGTAGAGGAAATTTCATAGATGACTTCTTGAGACAAAATGAACCCCACCATTGAATCCAAGATGTTTGAGAAATGAAGATTCAAGTAAAATTTGCTCTATTTTGGCCAAAAAATATAATTTTTTTACTCATAGTCTACTCATAAAAAATAAAAAATAATATTAAAAACCTACGAATTACAACTTTCATTTAAAATTATTTAAAAAAATAAAAAAATATGATTGGGTGGGGGTCCAAAGACCCTCGTACCCTGCACCTGCAGTGATAGACTTAACAAACCACACGATGTTGACAATACCATCGGTCATGTCGACCTCCACTTGGGGTCATCAACAAAGCTTCCTTAGGTCCATAGGGGATTAGCTCCTTGGTCGTAGGCCTCAATCCTGTGAGGACTGCTTGCCCTAATCGAGGCTTTAGAAAATTTTAAATTGCCCTTATTAAAATTGAATTTCAATTCTGCCACCCTTCCTTTAGCGGTGTGCCAGATGAGCGTCACTTGCACATCATCACCACCGATGGGGTTGTCAGCTCGCCACTCGAGGGCCACCCATTGACCACCAACAAGTCAAATTGGAGATTTTTTTTCAAACGAGCATAACTTATACCCAAGATGCGAGATTTTCATGGACATGTTTGGCAAATTAGATTTGTGGTTGATTTGGAGTTTGAGTCTTGTTGTCTATAGGATTATCTTCTTTGATATCTCAGTTTGCAGGTTACTAATATGATGATGAGTTTGCATGCTTCAATGTTTGGGATCTTTGAGTTATGTAGGTTGTGGATTAGCTACCCATTTTTTTTGCAGTGGGATGGCTTGAATGTGGACTGTCTACATCCATGAGATTGATTCAATGGATGCAGACTTTGTTAGTTGGCCTTGTCTGTGGTTATTTGTGCATTGGTATGTCGTTTTGAAATGAGAGATTAGAGTACCAGGATTTTCAATGTTTGGGACTTGTAGCATGTGGTTTTATCATGATTTCATGATAGATTGGTTATATTTCATTGGTTTCACTTTTTAGTGGGAGCTTTTGATAGTGATGCTTTGGCGGTGTAGGATTGATTCCAGATGTTTTGATGGCAGTTGTATCTTCTTGGCTTGGAGATCTTGGTTCTACTTGGCATTATTGGCATTTCAGTTGTGTGTGTGTGAACCTGGATGGTCTTTATTAGGAGATGGTTGTCATGATGTCATATGTAGCTCGGTATCACAGTTTATGGGGAGTTGTTTGTAGTGATGTGATTCATCGTTGGTGATGGAAGATATTCTTTAGTGTTTGTGGATGTCTTGGAGGAGCTCTTAGATCCTGTTGCTGCATAAGAGTTCTTTCACATTTATAGGTTCAATATTAGGAGATGGTTATCTTCATGTGATTGGAGATGTTGATTCTTGGTTTAGAGTGTGTTTGGTATTATGTCATGATGTACTCTTGATTCTAGATTAGAGTTTTGGCATGATACAGGTTCTCTTGAGATTGGGATATATGCACTGTTGCACGTGATCTCCTAGGAGGAGATGATTAGATCATGATGTCATGTTGGGTTCTTGATTTCATGGTTGGAGCTTTGACATCGGTTTTGTTGGTTCTCTTCATATTGAGTACATTGGTCATTTGCTTGGGAAGTTCATGAGGGTGTTGTGTTACATTTGGAGCTTAGCATAGATTCATCAGTTTTATGTGCTCATGGATACTTGGAGATTTAGGGGAGGTTGGAGTTCTCTTGGGATTAGAGACATTTGCTTGAGATAGTTACTCTTTGGAGGTTTCAGTAGGAAGATCAAGGAGGCTACATCTAGATATGTATGTGAGTTCATAATGAACCTATAAAGGAAATTGTTCTTGGAGTGAGTCATGATGACTTGGTTATCTTGGAGGAGTATTCTCATTCCCACTCTTGGTCTACTTGGCGGTTTATCATCTGAAAATATTTGCCCATTCTTTTTTCAGATGTGTTATGCTTCATGCTTTGTTTTCTCATGTGAATGAGTCTTGAGCCATGGTGATTGATTTTGGGAGGCTCATTTGAGGATTGTTTAGCATGAGTTTTTATTTCTTTATCTTTCATAGATATGGATTTTGAGCTATGGATAGTTGGTTTTGGAGGATTCATTTTGAGGGATATTTACCATGGTTATCTCCTTGTGCATATGAGTTTATTTATGTTATCATCTATTGATGAAGAGTTTTAGGAGATGTTTATTGGGCTGATTTCCTAATTTGGGAATGGATACTTTGAGTTTAATTTTTTTGATTAGAGAGGCTTACATCCATGTTGACATTACACATGATTTATATGTTGCATTTGATCTATGAGATTGAGTGGTTCGATGTTGTCGAGGCTTTCATTTGGGGATGTAAGGAGATCATACTTGACACAACGTAGCACTTTGAGGTGTTGGTAGAAGGACATGTTATGATTTATAGGTTTTCTCTCTTCGTTTTATGGTTCCTTCCAAGAGTTTTATGTTCACATGATTTGGGAGGATTGTGGTGACATGTTGTGAGAGAGTATGTGGTTATTTGGGTTACATGTATGGATCATTGTGACTGTTCTTGGTACTTCATGTTTTGATCATTTGTCACACCTTAGTATAGTGTTGATTGGTAGACTTGATATGGCTTGATCATTTTCAAATTTGACATTACCCATGCAGTGGGAGTTCTTAGATATGTATGTTCTTCATTGACAGGTTTTATACAAGGAGCTTGTTATTGCAGTTTATGGGTTGCATATGTTGGCATGAGTTTACTGATGATGTTGATACCTAGGAGGTATGGATGGTTGGGTGTATTAGCATGTGTTGTGGATGCTATTTCTGATCATGTGGGTTTTTACTTTTGGCAACATCTTGGAGCCATTTGTTATCACTTGGATTTGATGCTTGTGTTCTTGGATTGGTGCATCTTCACCTTGGCATGTTACTTTTCTTCCATATGTGGAACGTTGGAGGATGAGAGGAGCTCTTGCTTGAGATGGTGGTCACTTTGGTTTTATTGTAGGTATCTTGATGGATCACGATAACATGGTGAAGATTCACGTGGTTACATGTATGGCTATAATGATATATTTCATTAATTGACCCTTATGCAATGTATATAACAAGTGGGAGAATGTTAGAATTTGGTGTTGTACACCATTGCATATAATTGTTATATTATAATGTTGTAATTAAATAATTATTTAGTTGTAGTGCATCTAGGAGGTGTGTTTAGGCACATTAGATAATTATTTGGGGTCACTTGTAAAGTTGTATTATAACATTGGGTTATTATTTTATGTGTGGGAGACATAAGATCATAATTTAATATTTGGAGAAAGCATTTAATAAAGTGAAAACTTAATACCCAATATTAAATGAGGGGTCAATGGTTTTGTGTCCACATGGTTTTATCTTACCACTTGGTTGTAATTGTGTGAGCCTGTATCTATAAAAGAAAACACATATTTAGTGATTAAGGTTGGCTGGGTGAGTGAGCTATCATTATTGAGTCTTTTTGAGAGGTGCATATGTGAAGCATGGCATTGGATGTATGGATTCATGCTTGAACACATGGATGATGCATTGGAGAGATTTGATGATTCAAAATTATTCATGGTAACTTTGTAAGTGAATGTATTGTTTTATGACTGAATAATAGATGGAGTATGAATGCTTTTGGAGGCTAAGTTTTTCCCTCTTGAGGGTTTTCCTAGGGTATATCTTATGTTATCTTGTGGTTTTCCTATTTTGATCTATGCATTATGGTTATTATGTAAGCTTGCATGAATGTTTTTCTCTCATGGAGTTATGTAGGAAATTGATTAAATGATCTAGGCATTGATGCATTATTTCTTAACATGTAAAAGCTGAGGAGAAGGGAGAGCTTGAGAAAGAGAGTCAAGTTCATTTTCATTTGGTTTGATTTTTTTGGATTTTTCATAGAATTATTGAGGGATTTTATTCTCTTTGTTTCAGTTTAGTTTTATGAAGTTTTTGTAGGAGCTTAAAATTAGCTCTATCTCAAGACCACCTACAAAAAAATGAAAACTTTCCACAAGAGAGTATGCAAGAAATGAGCTTGCTTGATATTGAGATCTATCAAATATGATGATGAGGTATATTACAAAAGTGTACAATAACCTTGCTTATATAGACAATGTGTGATGAAGTACCAAATATTAAATGACATGAGCCATCATTAAATGACCTATGAATCTAATATTTAATAAACGATAAAAAAAACTTATCTAAACAACTTAAATATGTCTAGGACCTAAGTGGAATTAACATGTAAATAAGACCTCATTAATAACTAGTTAGAAAAAGTACCTATTTACACCAACACCCCCTTAAGTGCAGCTTAGGGAGAAGCAATTTTATTATGCAAATGATGCAAAGATGGGTCATGACTACAAGGCCATTTTAGAATCCTTGATACCCCCAAGTACAACATCCATCACATATATACATTACAAATTCCCCCAATAAGAGGGAAAGAAAGATACCACATAGCCCCTCCATAATGAAGTAACTCCACGACCACTGAAGAAAGTCTGAAGAAAAAAGAGAATCTAATACCAACAAACAACATGTCTCCCCTTCGGAAGAAAGAAATACAATGGTTGATGATGAAGAAACCTTATATCCATTATGAAGCAAGAGGGAAGAAGCTTCATGAATGATATCTTTGAAGTTGCATCAAGTGTCTTTGAATATGTCTTAGCAAAATCAAGTGTGACCCCCATCAAGGAAGAAGACAAAGGATGCGGAAACTCAAGAGTAACCTACAAAGAAGATGTGTGATAAAAGAGGAGAGTGATCCCCTCAAACATGTCCTCCAAATTTGTAGAAGAGGAATGAAAAAACAAATCTAATATACCTTTCATGAAACCATCCAACAAGGACCAATCTAACAAATAAAATATGTCCTACTCATCTAAATCTTGAAAACCAAGTCAACACTCAAATCTGAAGAGGCAGGATATGATAGAACCTCATCAAAGGGCTGATGAATAGCGAGGTTCAGAAAATCACCAAAACCACCATCTAAACAACTACACAAACTTGATCTAGGAGAATGGTACTTAAAACATTCACCATTAGGAATAAAATGGGGAAAGGTGTAGATGTGTGTTTCATGATCAACCCTACCCATTGCAACAAGTTACCTGCTATACAAATTTTCCAGTTTGTGCTATGTGATATACAAAAAGAAGATTATGCCAAATATCAAGAATGCAAAGAACATCATGAAAATAGTTACCATTGGGCACATCAACAACTCCTTTACCAAATGCATCCAAATCAACACCATTACCCATCAATATCTTCATGATTGAAGTATGCTTTTCAAGGATGAAAACCTATCAGGTGATCTTGCCATATAATATGAGGCCCCAGAGTCAAGAATCCAATTTTTAGACTCATCAACATGTGTTACAACAAGAACACAACCTTTCATCTTATTATTTTTACCTTATCACTCCCATTAGCAATTACTGCAATATTTGTGTGTGTAGAAGATGAAGGTTGTGAAGAAGAATAGGGAAAACTTGTAGATTTAGAAGGAAAAGAAATGTTACATTCCTTTAGAAGTTGCCTCATTTCATCTAACTCTTTCTTATAGCAATTATTCTCTCCATGTCCAAGTCTATTACAATAACTAGACTTGGGTTTCTCCTTCTTAGTTTATCCTCTCTAGGAGAGGTGGACGTATCAGTAGATTTTGTCTTAGGTTTTGAATTACGCTTTCCTTTACCTTTGGGTGATGATGCAATCAAAGCATGATTCTTATATTGTGTATCATGTTGACTAAGTTTAGCTTGTTCCCTAATCAACCTATCACAAAATGTCTCAAAATAAGGCATGACAAATGAATCACCTAATCCATCCATTGTAGAATAAAAGGAAGTAGAGAAGTATGCAAATAAACCTTTCAACTTAGAAAAAATCAAGAACATGAATTCCTTATTAGTTTTATCCTTGCTACAACCAACCAATTGAGACCTTAATGATTTAACTTTTACCAACTAGTCTTCAATGGTAGGAAAATAATCTATGGAAAGTGATGCCAATTTTGCTTCCAATTGTATAGTACAAATATCACTAATTGAACCAAATGACTCCTTGTAATTATCCCATACCTGCCTAGGAGTAGTATGTTCCTCAATATGGAAGAACAAACTATTAGAAACATGTAGAGAAATCAAGCCCATAGCCTCATAACATTTGTTCCTACGATAAAATCTTTCATATTCTCTAGAAAAATCAGGGTGCTCATCATCCAAGGTGGACCAAAAACCCCTAGACCAAAGTATTTTCCTCATTTTCTCTTTCCATGTGTGATAATTATGAGGAGTTAGAACTACAAACCCTGATAATAGACAAATATTTGAAAACAAATTGATGTGGTACCTTCCAAATTTGAAGTACAACTAAAAATTAAGCCCCCCCCACAAAAAATTTCTCTAGGAGACAATATATTCAAGTAATCAATGAAGATGCCAAATATGATAAAACTGAATAATAAAACCTGGGACTGAATTTGGAAAACATGTATGAACCAAATGATAGAGATTTTGAATACTTTTCAATTGTCGTTGGAATCATGAAAATTAGATAAACTGGTTAAAATTTATGAGCTCAGAGGTCCAAAAGGGAAAAGGCACTTCAACTGCCAATAAAATGTACTTGCAAAAAATATACTATAATGACATGCACCTCTATGAATTATGTGGAACCAACTTTCCATCGATATCTTGATTGCAAGATTTTGATAGCTGGGTGAAAAGTTATGCCCTGAGGAAAAAAGGCCCAATTTAGGCACCTAGGACAAAACATGTGGTCCCTTGGGGGCTAGTGCTTGGTCACAATATGATTGCGGTTGGAGGATTCAGGTACTGCAGGTTTTAATAATAAAAACAATGTTGCTCATAGAGCAGCTGATGGGTAGCCTTCAACAGGGGCATGACTTGCTTTGGTGGTTGGTGTAATATCAATTTTTAGTGATATTGAAGGTTATAGAGATGCATTTAAAATGTGTATCCTAATTTCTCACCAACCATCTAGAAGAGGAATCAAAAGTCCATCAATGTGCATTATTGGGAAGAACACACTTGCAACAATGTAAAAGGACACAAGAAGTACAACAATTGTACAATGTTGTACACTAAGATATGAAATGGAATTGTCATATGGTCTTTGCTTTATGTAACTCTCGATTCCAAAAAGGTGGATTTTGAAAATTGTATGGCCTATTCATAGTAATGGTTATAAGTACTTATCATTTTATAGTTTTTAAGGAACCATTTTGCACAAATATTTGAAATGCATCATTTTATTAATAGGCGACTTTGGTTTATAACATCATTTTTAAAGTTGAGAATTTCTGTCTAGTATTTTTTAAAAATATAACAAATATTAAATAAATTACTAGGTTGGAGATTGGCAAGAATTTATGATCATTCTATGTAACAATAACATCATATCAAATAAGTGTATAAACTTTATATTTAAGTTTTTCACTAACAATATTTTCTTAAATGATTTATTTTAGAATATGTACAGATGAATCAAAGCCGCTAAGCAACATGAAATCCAAAGATCACCAAGGTTCAACCCTCTGAACTTTAAAGGAGCATTGTATCAGGTTATGACAGTGTGCATAATGATCTTCACTAGTACAACCAAGAACTAGTATATGTTGGAATGTTTGCCATTGATGTCAAAGGTAGACAAGGTTGTCAAAGAGTTTGTTATGGAGATTGTTGGTCTAAGATATATGGACGAGAATGTCAATATAAGAATGAAGAGATTGTCACAGTGATACTAATGTTAACTACATGAACAAGATTGTTATCCTTAATATGAAAGATTGAGATTGTTGGTGAGATTGATATATCTAAGAGATCATTGTGGAGATTAAGATGTATGGATGAGAACTTCAAAGTACGTATTGTCATTGGTGTCAAGGAAGAATGACAAGATTGTCAAAGAGATTGTCATTGAAATAAAAGATGAATGAAGAGATTATTAGAATATTGTCATTGATGCCAAAATAAATGAATGAAGTAATTGCCATTGATGTCAGAAGCATTATCAAATTTGATACCATTCATATTGTGGTTAAAGTAAATCATTAAGGACAAATGACCTAATTGATCTTTCCATAACAACAACCTTGACATCAAATATGTATGGCACATAAGTCATCTGGTATATGAAAAATTTCCAAAAGGTGTGATTATATCTTATATAGAAAATCATACAATCCAGGTGTGTGAATAAGTTTGGTAACATATAGAAATAAAATTTAAATGGATCACTGTTAAAGAAGTAAATGAATTTATTATAGTGTTGACCGACCTTTGTATTTATGCAAGCAAGTTTATAAGTGTTGATTGACTTCTTTGCTTTGGAAATATAAATAAAGTTAAATACATTTATTATTATGGGTCAACCCCCTTTGGATAATGACAAAAACAATGATTAAAGTGGAGCAACAAATAATATAAGAAGAGCAACAGATATGTTTCAAGGTATATAATGATTTAAGTGCCTAGGTTTGTGATTAATATACATAAATGATTATAATTTGCAAAGATCATTGACATATAAAGGAAGCAACAATAATTTGATGTATAAGACATATATTATCATTAATCTATATCCTAGAGATTAATATAAGGAAATGATTCCATTATTAAGAGATAGTGATTCATATTAATCAAAGTGTTAAGGGCATCGATTCATATTATTTAAATGTAATCACTTTTGTCTAAAGAAAATATTAATATTAGTATATAAAAGACACCTCCCTTAGAGACGACATGTTTATTGAGAAGTGGTGTCTTTATTCTTTCAAGAGGAAGGAGAAGATATAAAAAGGAGAATGAATGTGAAGTTAAGTAAGAAATAAAAAAGAAATAATGTAAGTTATTCATGTATTCAAGCAGATTTGAAAAGATAACATGAAGTGTAATTCATATTTATATCATAATTCTTTCAAGAGGAAGGATATGATATAAAAAGGAAAATGAATGTGAAGTGTAAGTAAGAAATAATAAAGAAATAATGTAAGTTATTCAAGTATTCAAGCAGATCTAAAAAGATAACATAAAGTGTAATTCATATTTATATCAGAATATATGTAAAGAGTTTTGATGGTGTCAAGAAAATAACATATGATGCATTATTTGAGAGCTGATTTGTAAGGGATATTAGAGAAAACCTTAAGGCATAAATACTTATGGAAGTAGTGCATTATTGTAATTATATTTGTGAAAGAAGAACTCAAATTTGTGAAGGAAGTCCACATTGTATGATTTGTAATCAAACTTGCGAAGGAAAGAATTACATCATTCAAATTCAGATTTGTGTGAAGAGGCATACTATATAAGCCATTGAAGGATTAATAGGTTGGAGCCTATCAAATAGATCTATTGGAGCCTCTTGTTGGGTTAGAGACTCCAATAGGTTGGTGCCTATAATTATGTCAAGTAGAGATTGGTGTCTCCTATGAGTTGGTGCTCACTATTTGTATGTGAATTAGGTTGAAGCCTATAAGAAACAAAAGAAGATCTATATATATATATATACACATGGCTTTCTCCTGCAAGGGGTTCCACGTAAAATCATGTGTTGTTTATGTGCTCCAAATTTCTAGATCTTAATTGAATTTTTTATTGTGATTGGTTAAGTTTTGAAAAATAAAAAAATGTTAGATATTGATTCAACCCCCTCTTAGTATCACTGTGTGCTCATTAATATAAACATTATTTGATTTTATAATAAAATAATTAAAATATTGTTAGAGCTCAATTATTTTTACTATGACTTCTTTCAATATTTATAAATCTACAAATTCGTTCCATCCAATAATAGGAGAGATGACACATAATAATGCTTATGATATTTGTAGTAACTATTACTATTTTTTGCAATATATCAATTTAAATTTATTATTTTTATCAAAATAGAAAGAATTAATCTACAAAAATAGTAATTAGGTTATACACTCATACTAATATTACATAACCCCGCTCATGCTCTGCTCCTCTCACCCTGCAATTTTCAAATTTTGATCATGCTTGTTGGTTCTGGGGAGACCTCTATCTCTCCCCAGCCTGACCCTCTGCCAAATACGGAAAAGATTCACTCACATGCACATTCTGGGGATGTGGATTTTGTCTTGGGTAACTCCGATGCACTTGCTAAATCTCCAGCTAGTGGGGACAATGGGGGCCACTGGGGGGTAGCCTTTTCCAAGACTGGATGGAAAGACATCCTTTCGGGATCTAGAGATAGTGCCATGGAGTCTGTTGGTCCTGAGATTACTCTGATGGACGAAGGCATTGAGCTCTACCTTCCTGATGGTGTTATGGAGGAGGTTGCTGGTTCGCTTCACCTGGCCTTTGTGTGAAGATTCTTGGCTTTTAGGCCAACGATTGATATGGTCCGTAGATGGGCTAATGATAAATGGAAGCTGAAGGGCAGCATGTCTGTCTCGACAATGCCTGGTGGTCTATTCTTGTTTAAGTTTACTGCCGAGGAGGACTTGGTTCTTGTCCTCTCAGGTACTTGGGCCTATGATAAACATTTTCTTTCTCTGGCTAAATGGAGACCAAGTTTTGACCTCTCAATGGATCTTACCCGTTCGGCCCCTATTTGGGTTCGTTTGCCTGACCTTCCACTAGAATTCTGGGATGAAAGGATTTTCTGATGGATTGGGAACTCCTTTGGTAGCTTTGTGGTGGCAATGCGGTCACTCTGGTGAAATCAAGGTTGGTGTTTGCTCGATTTTGTGTTAATTTCTCCATTAACAAAGCTCTTCCCAACTTTATCACTCTTAAATCCAAATGGGGGAAGTGGACTCAAGCTCTTGTTTATGAGAATGCCACCTTATTTTGCTAGAAGTGTGGTAAAAAGGGTCATGTTATTTCTGACTGCAAGAAGTTGTTATAAAGGATGCTCCATTGAAAGAGAAAAATCCTTCCTGCCCTCTGGTGTTACAGGATAAAATGCTTGACCCAAGCACAAGCGAGGTTGGTGAGACATTGAAATCGAGTGATTTAGATGACTACCCCTTCACTTAAGGGTTGAATGAACTGCTAAAATCCCCTATCTCTGGGGAAAATATGGAAACTAACCTAAAGATAAGCTGCTCCAAAGGGATGGAAGAGGGTGAAGTCTCCCCTCTAATGGATGTGGATTTGGTGTTGGGCTCCTGTGTTCGTCAGGGGAAGGAAATATCTGGGTTTTCTCCTTTGTCTGTTGTGTGTCTGGACTCTGCTAAGAAGAAGTTGGATGTCGATGGTGCTGACAATCCTAGATGTGAGACCTCGGTGGACGTTTCAGCCTCTTCTTAGTGTTTGGAGGGTGCCTTGTTGTCCACCCCCTCTAAGTTAGTTCATACTAACTCGTATATTTCCACTTCTCAATTGGCTTCTACAAAAGACTGTTCTGGGGAGGTAACTAAGTCTGTTATTCTCTCCCTGAAATCTAAATCATGTTCTTTGATAGCCTAGTCAGAGGGTGATAACTTGGAGGACTGGAAAAACTTAAAAAGGAAAATGAGGAACAAGAAAGTGGATGTTGGAACTGAGAGTGGAGTTGGAAGACCTTCAGAAGGTTGTCTAGGCACAAAGCCATGGCTAGGGACATTGCTAGTGGTAGGCAATCTACCCTTGATTCAGCTCACAAAGGTAAGAAATGAAGTTCCTTTCATGGAACATGAGAGGACTAAACAATCCTCTAAAACAATGTGCCTTAAGGCAATATATTATTGATATGAAGATTGATATCCTGTTGCTCCAGGAAGTCAAAATGACTCACTAGATGTTTTCCTCTGCCGTCAACAAAATTTGGCCGGGATCTGCCTTCTTTTATAGTGAGGCAGATGGTGCTTTGGGAGGTATTGCCACCTTGTGGAATCCTACTAAATT
This sequence comes from Sequoia sempervirens, assembly GCA_007258455.2. NCBI lineage: Eukaryota > Viridiplantae > Streptophyta > Pinopsida > Cupressales > Cupressaceae > Sequoia > Sequoia sempervirens. The sequence goes on from VDFB02285411.1 coordinate 35,720, forward strand.
TTTGGGCGAAGCCTTTGCTTTTTCTCAGAATTACCTTGCTGTGACTCTTAAAGCTGATAGTCTCACCTGGCATTTGTTTAATATCTATGCTCCAAATTCTAGAGGTGGAAGAAAGAATATGTGGGAGGAAGTGTCATCTTTAATATTGAGTGACAACAATGTGTTGTATATGGTGGCTGAAGACTTTAATTCCCCCCTTTTTCCTTCAGAGAAGCTGGGTGGCCTAATGGACTACAGTGATGGTATGAATGATCTGGCTGAATTCATTAACAATGCTAGATTGTTTGACTTGGAGTTAAAGGGAAATCCTTTCACGTGGTTGAATAATAGAAAGGGAACTCACCTTATTCAGGTTCGGTTGGATAGGGTTCTTGTCTCAGCTGATTGGGACCTTCGATGCAATGCCTCCCTTGCCTCCCTCCTCAAGACTATCTTTGACCATAGTCCTATCCTCCCTCAGTGGTCGAACAAGCCATTTTTGGGCCCACACCCTTTTAGATTTGAGATGATGTGGATGTCTCACCAAGATTTTAGAAAATACATTGAGACTTGGTGGAGCCACCCTGTTCAAGGATCAACAATGTATAAAATATCCCAAAAATCAGAGCTTATTAGAAAAGAAGTCAAAGGTTGGTCCAAGGCGACTTTTGGTGACTTCTTCAAAACTAAAAAGATGATCAAGGATAAGCATGAGGGGATCCAAAAGCTTATGGCCTCAGGCCATTCTCTGCAACCTTTACATGTTGAAGAGGAAAATTGGAGGAAAAAGTGGAAGCATATTTTAAGTAAAGAAGAAATATACTGGAAGCAAAGATCAAGAGTCCAGTGGCTGAAGGAGGGAAACACGAACTCTTCCTTTTTTCATAGGATGGACAACAGACATAAGAAGAGGAATACCATCAAGTGTTTGATGAATTATTTTAATCAAGAACTCAAGGAGGCTGAAAAAATTGGGGAGGTTGTTGAACAGTATTATAGATAGATCTACTTAGATATTGGTAACTCCCCTTCTGCTGAGCTTTAGGCAAGGCTCCTGGGACACCTCCTGCATGGTATAAGTGAGCATGACAATCTTCATCTCTATGCCCCTGTGACTGAGGAAGAGGTTTAGACTGTTGTGTTTGCTATGGGAGCCTATAAAGCTCTGGGACCAAATGGTTTCCCCCCGACTTTCTTTCAAGAATATTGGGACATTGGCAACTACAATGTTACCATGGTTGTTAAAGATTTCTTCAGGACTGGTAAATTGTTAAAGAAATTGAACAATACTTTTATTGTGCTAGTCCCTAAAGTAAAAGATCCTTAGCACATGACTGACTTCAGACCTATAAGTCTATGTAACACTGTTTATAAGATTTTTTCCAAAGTCCTTGTCAACCGATTGAAGCCTTTATTAGACAAAATTATTAGTAGATGTCAGAATGGGTTTGTGCTAGGAAGACAAATCCTGGATGC
>VDFB02285412.1:0-15764 GCA_007258455.2 Sequoia sempervirens
GGAGAGATGACACATAATAATGCTTATGATATTTGTAGTAACTATTACTATTTTTTGCAATATATCAATTTAAATTTATTATTTTTATCAAAATAGAAAGAATTAATCTACAAAAATAGTAATTAGGTTATACACTCATACTAATATTACATAACCCCGCTCATGCTCTGCTCCTCTCACCCTGCAATTTTGAAATTTTGATCATGCTTGTTGGTTTTGGGGAGACCTCCATCTCTCCCCAGCCTGACCCTCTACCAGATACGGAAAAGATTCACTCACATGCACATTCTGGGGATGTGGATTTTGTCTTGGGTAACTCCGATGCACTTGCTAAATCTCCAGCTAGTGGGGACAATGGGGGCCACTGGGGGGTAGCCTTTTCCAAGACTGGATGGAAAGACATCCTTTCGGGATCTAGAGATAGTGCCATGGAGTCTGTTGGTCCTGAGATTACTCTGATGGACGAAGGCATTGAGCTCTACCTTCCTGATGGTGTTATGGAGGAGGTTGCTGGTTCGCTTCACCTGGCCTTTGTGTGAAGATTCTTGGCTTTTAGGCCAACGATTGATATGGTCCGTAGATGGGCTAATGATAAATGGAAGCTGAAGGGCAGCATGTCTGTCTCGACAATGCCTGGTGGTCTATTCTTGTTTAAGTTTACTGCTGAGGAGGACTTGGTTCTTGTCCTCTCAGGTACTTGGGCCTATGATAAACATTTTCTTTCTCTGGCTAAATGGAGACCAAGTTTTGACCTCTCAATGGATCTTACCCGTTCGACCCCTATTTGGGTTTCGTTTGCCTGACCTTCCACTAGAATTCTGGGATGAAAGGATTTTCTGATGGATTGGGAACTCCTTTGGTAGCTTTGTGGTGGCAATGCGGTCACTCTGGTGAAATCAAGGTTGGTGTTTGCTCGATTTTGTGTTAATTTCTCCATTAACAAAGCTCTTCCCAACTTTATCACTCTTAAATCCAAATGGGGGAAGTGGACTCAAGCTCTTGTTTATGAGAATGCCACCTTATTTTGCTAGAAGTGTGGTAAAAAGGGTCATGTTATTTCTGACTGCAAGAAGTTGTTATAAAGGATGCTCCATTGAAAGAGAAAAATCCTTCCTGCCCTCTGGTGTTACAGGATAAAATGCTTGACCCAAGCACAAGCGAGGTTGGTGAGACATTGAAATCGAGTGATTTAGATGACTACCCCTTCACTTAAGGGTTGAATGAACTGCTAAAATCCCCTATCTCTGGGGAAAATATGGAAACTAACCTAAAGATAAGCTGCTCCAAAGGGATGGAAGAGGGTGAAGTCTCCCCTCTAATGGATGTGGATTTGGTGTTGGGCTCCTGTGTTCGTCAGGGGAAGGAAATATCTGGGTTTTCTCCTTTGTCTGTTGTGTGTCTGGACTCTGCTAAGAAGAAGTTGGATGTCGATGGTGCTGACAATCCTAGATGTGAGACCTCGGTGGACGTTTCAGCCTCTTCTTAGTGTTTGGAGGGTGCCTTGTTGTCCACCCCCTCTAAGTTAGTTCATACTAACTCGTATATTTCCACTTCTCAATTGGCTTCTACAAAAGACTGTTCTGGGGAGGTAACTAAGTCTGTTATTCTCTCCCTGAAATCTAAATCATGTTCTTTGATAGCCTAGTCAGAGGGTGATAACTTGGAGGACTGGAAAAACTTAAAAAGGAAAATGAGGAACAAGAAAGTGGATGTTGGAACTGAGAGTGGAGTTGGAAGACCTTCAGAAGGTTGTCTAGGCACAAAGCCATGGCTAGGGACATTGCTAGTGGTAGGCAATCTACCCTTGATTCAGCTCACAAAGGTAAGAAATGAAGTTCCTTTCATGGAACATGAGAGGACTAAACAATCCTCTAAAACAATGTGCCTTAAGGCAATATATTATTGATATGAAGATTGATATCCTGTTGCTCCAGGAAGTCAAAATGACTCACTAGATGTTTTCCTCTGCCGTCAACAAAATTTGGCCGGGATCTGCCTTCTTTTATAGTGAGGCAGATGGTGCTTTGGGAGGTATTGCCACCTTGTGGAATCCTACTAAATTTTTGGGCGAAGCCTTTGCTTTTTCTCAGAATTACCTTGCTGTGACTCTTAAAGCTGATAGTCTCACCTGGCATTTGTTTAATATCTATGCTCCAAATTCTAGAGGTGGAAGAAAGAATATGTGGGAGGAAGTGTCATCTTTAATATTGAGTGACAACAATGTGTTGTATATGGTGGCTGAAGACTTTAATTCCCCCCTTTTTCCTTCAGAGAAGCTGGGTGGCCTAATGGACTACAGTGATGACTTTAATTCCCCCCTTTTTCCTTCAGAGAAGCTGGGTGGCCTAATGGACTACAGTGATGGTATGAATGATCTGGCTGAATTCATTAACAATGCTAGATTGTTTGACTTGGAGTTAAAGGGAAATCCTTTCACGTGGTTGAATAATAGAAAGGGAACTCACCTTATTCAGGTTCGGTTGGATAGGGTTCTTGTCTCAGCTGATTGGGACCTTCGATGCAATGCCTCCCTTGCCTCCCTCCTCAAGACTATCTTTGACCATAGTCCTATCCTCCCTCAGTGGTCGAACAAGCCATTTTTGGGCCCACACCCTTTTAGATTTGAGATGATGTGGATGTCTCACCAAGATTTTAGAAAATACATTGAGACTTGGTGGAGCCACCCTGTTCAAGGATCAACAATGTATAAAATATCCCAAAAATCAGAGCTTATTAGAAAAGAAGTCAAAGGTTGGTCCAAGGCGACTTTTGGTGACTTCTTCAAAACTAAAAAGATGATCAAGGATAAGCATGAGGGGATCCAAAAGCTTATGGCCTCAGGCCATTCTCTGCAACCTTTACATGTTGAAGAGGAAAATTGGAGGAAAAAGTGGAAGCATATTTTAAGTAAAGAAGAAATATACTGGAAGCAAAGATCAAGAGTCCAGTGGCTGAAGGAGGGAAACACGAACTCTTCCTTTTTTCATAGGATGGACAACAGACATAAGAAGAGGAATACCATCAAGTGTTTGATGAATTATTTTAATCAAGAACTCAAGGAGGCTGAAAAAATTGGGGAGGTTGTTGAACAGTATTATAGATAGATCTACTTAGATATTGGTAACTCCCCTTCTGCTGAGCTTTAGGCAAGGCTCCTGGGACACCTCCTGCATGGTATAAGTGAGCATGACAATCTTCATCTCTATGCCCCTGTGACTGAGGAAGAGGTTTAGACTGTTGTGTTTGCTATGGGAGCCTATAAAGCTCTGGGACCAAATGGTTTCCCCCCGACTTTCTTTCAAGAATATTGGGACATTGGCAACTACAATGTTACCATGGTTGTTAAAGATTTCTTCAGGACTGGTAAATTGTTAAAGAAATTGAACAATACTTTTATTGTGCTAGTCCCTAAAGTAAAAGATCCTTAGCACATGACTGACTTCAGACCTATAAGTCTATGTAACACTGTTTATAAGATTTTTTCCAAAGTCCTTGTCAACCGATTGAAGCCTTTATTAGACAAAATTATTAGTAGATGTCAGAATGGGTTTGTGCTAGGAAGACAAATCCTGGATGCTGCTATTATGACTCATGAAATAATTTATTCTATGGAAAAAAGAAAGAACCAAGGCATGGCTTTCAAACTTGACATTTCTAAAGCCTATGACAGGGTTAGATGGAAGTTTTTGTATTCAGTCCTTGCTAAGCTTGGTTTTAATGATAGAGTGATTGGTATCATTAGAGAGTGTGTGGAATCTGTCCAGTATTCGGTGCTGGTCAATGGGATTCCTTGGGGTTTCTTGAAGGTAGGAAAAGGGATTAGGCATGGGGACCCCGGGTGCTGTCACAATAGTGGTTTACAATTCCTGAGAGGAACGAATTTTAGCTGAAATCACATATTTTTAGAAAATATAATGATTTAAGCCTTAAAAAGTTCCATTTTAAGGATTCCAATTGAAGAGGGTTTGATCAAATCACTTCAAACCCCTTGGAATCGAACCTGTTAGTTTAAACCATACCTATAAATCGTCTCCACCCTATCGAAATCGATAAAATATCACTTTGATTTAGCTTTTGAGATCAAATGAATTCATTTAAAATTTACATTTCAAATGATTGTAATTTCTCAGAACAAGCTATCAATGAATATAATTTTAATATGTTTTGGTTTTATGTATTTGTTTTTTAAGTTTTTATTAAACATAGTTTTTCATGAAAATGAATTTCTTTGTTCTTCACATGTGGAAAAATGAAAGATCAAAAAAAATTGAAATATGGAGTGCATCAGATATTGAAGTCCTTGATCCAACAAAAATAAATAATTTTTGAAATATACAAAAAGTACGCATTACTCTACGGTTGTCTTTGATACGTGTAATTCGTTTGACTTTGAAACTTGATTAGGAAAAAATATTCAATAAAAAAATATCTAACCAAGTGGAAGCACTAGATATCAGAGTTACAAATCTAAATTTGAAAGAATTAGAATTTTATCTTTCATGGAAAAAGTTATGCGTTATATGGTGTGCGTCACTTTTTAAAAATGTTGTTTTAGAAAAATCAGTCATGGGAGATGGAAAAAGAAGTGCAATTTGATTCCAAAATTTTTGAAAAAAATATTTTTAGAATCTACAAACAAAATTTGATGAGACTCTAGTTTGCACCATCTTCAAATTCCTCACGGTTTAGCCGCTATAAGTGTCTGAATGTGAAGATTTAGTTAAAAATAATAATTTCAGTGTCCAGTTTGGCCAAAAATTGTAAACCACTATTATGGGATCACCCCCCCTTTCTCCCTACCTATTCATTATGGTGGCTAAGGTTCTGGGTAGGAAATTTCTAACCTTTCTCAACTCAGGGAAAATTCAGGGGATCAAAGCTGCCTCCACCCTACCCCCCTCTGTTCTCCAACAATTTGTTGATGATACGTTTCTTTTTGGAAAATCCTTAATGATTGAAGCCAGAGAATGGAAATGCCTCCTTCAGGATTATGCTTGTGCCTCTGGTCAATGCATAAATTATAACAAAAGTAGTGTCTATTTCTTCAACACTAGAGCTAATCTCCAAGCTAAGATTTTAACCATCCCGGGTTGTCTTAGTGCTTCTCTTCTGGGAGTCTACATGGGCCTGCTGCTTATTGTTAAGGAGGTGTCACACAAATTTTGGAATAGTATTTCAGAGAGAATGCAAAAGAAACTTGTTGGTTGGAAAGGTCAACTTCTTAGTAATGCTGGTAAACTCCAACTTCTTAAGGCCTCCCTTCAAGGAATTCTGGTCTACTTCCTCTCTCTCTTTAGGATTTCAGGCCCCATGGCTGAAAAGCTAGAAAGAATTCAAAGATCCTTTCTTTGGATGGGAGTGGAGGAGAAGAAAAGAACAACCCTTGTGAATTGGGACACTATCCGTCACCCCAAATGTCAAGGGGGCTTGGGGATCAGGAAGATTACTAATCTGAATAAAGCCCTTATTGCCAAGATTGGTTAGAGTTTGGTGCAAGAAAAGGATGAATGGTGTAGAATAATGAAGGCTAAATATCTTAATCAAAGACATTTTTTTAGAGCCTTGGACTTGGTTGGTCTCCCTCCTGGCTCTAAAATTTGGAACAATATTCTTAAGTGTAGGTCCCTCTTGAAGGAAGGGGTCAGATAGAAAATTGGAAATGGGAGATCAATTAGGTTCTAGGAGGATAGTTGGATTGGGAGAAAACCCCTTGCTGATAGTCATTTTAATATATTGAGGGAGCATGCTAAAGATCTCATTGGTACTTATATTACTAATTATACTTCACCCAGAGCTAAATGGAAAATTCTGAATTTGTCTTTCTTACATTGGCCGAACCTTCTACTAAAGGTTGCAGAGCTCCAAGAGCTTCTGAATATGGTTAGACTCCCTTTATTTCCCAAGGAGGACATGATTTTCTGGGCAAAGAACCACTCAGGGGAGTTCACTATTAAGTCTACTTACCAACTACTTCTTAAGTTTGACGGTGATGAGTAGTGCTAGAAGAAGGTGTGGATTCATCAACTCATCCCTAAAATAATTTTTTTTTTGGACTTCCATCCATGGGAAAATTTTAACTATTGATAACCTTGTTAAGAGGGGCTTTCAATTCCCTAATTGGTGTACTCTTTGTAGAAGGGAAGAAGAAACTATCTCCCATCTTTTTATTCACTACCAGTTTGCTGCCCAAATCTGGCAGAATGTTTTACAAAGGTTGAACATCTCTTGGGTCTTTGATAGAGATATTCACCAATTCATCTTAAATTGGAAATGCCCCTCCAAACATCCGTTAATCAGACTACTCTGGCAACTTATTCCACCTCACATTTGCTGGTGTCTATGGAAAGAAATGAATAACATGATTTTCAGAGAAACGATGAACAATGTGGAAGGTCTGCTGATAATCCTTAATAAGCTTCTCCTGGATAACATTTCAACTTGCAAATGGAAGACGCCTAGTAATCCCCCGATTGTTTGGGATAGAAGCATAGCTACTATTTGGAAATTTCCTAGTGAGTTCCAGAGATTTGATAATTCCAAAGTGATCATTAGGAAGCATACTAGCTGGAGAACCCCTAAGCCGCCCTGGGTTAAGCTTAATTTTGATGGGGCGGCTAGGGGAGGTATGACAGCCGGAGGGGGTATTATCAGGGATCATATTAGCTGCCTAGTGGCTGCCTATGCTGGGAAACTGAAAGATCACACTAGCAATCAGGCTGAAGGCATGACTCTCTTTTGGGGTCTTAGAATTGCACTGTCACTCGGAGACAAGACCATGGAAATTGAAGGCGACTCGATGCTAATTGTGGAAGCCACTAAAGGAAAGATGAAGGTGAGGTGGTCTTTAAAAGGTATTATGGAGGAAATTTACTCCCTTCTAAAGGGTCTTCAATACTTTTCTATCCAACATGTCTATAGAGAGGGGAATGCGACTATTGACAGCTTGGCGGCGGCAGGTCTTGATATTGAAGGGCTACGGTGCTGGAGAAAAGTTGATTTTTTGCCCCCCTTGGCTCTGGTGTGTTTAAGGGAAGATCTCAAACTTTTAAATGTTGAGCCCTAGAAGGTGCTTACTTATTTTAGTTGGGCTCCTACTAACTTTGGTTAGTATTTCTGACGGAGCATGGTTTTGAATAATTGGCTGATATGTGAGGTGATGGATATCATGTGTTTGTCCGTCGGTATGTATGACCTCTTTTGGGATGATGGTAAGGCTAATCTTTCTACCCCTACTGGCTGATGGAGTCATCATTTTTTGAACTCCCTAAATTTTCGTGCTGAGCTTCATAAGTTAGAGGATTTTATTAGATTTTTTGAGCTGGCTAAGTATTAAGCCAATATCATGCCCTTATGTGCCTGGGACGATTCGCACGAGGGAGCTGCTACCTTTGCATGGGATGCAAGCTATGGCATTTATTGCCTTCATTTTTGACTTTTCTAGTCACTTTTCACTGGCCTTTTTCCTTTCGACGCTTCTAGAATTGGTTGCCAACTCTTGTGCCATGGTTATCTCCTTCCTATTCTGGCGGTCGATGACTTTTGTGTGGGCTCTATGGGTGGGGACAGAGTGCGAGTAGAGCCGAACAGGTGTGACAAGTGGAAGGCGGATGCCACTGTTTGGCACATTTGTAAAGAGGGCAACATTGCCCAGTATATGGATACCATGACTGGACACGATGAGGGCTTGTGAAGTAAGTTTGTCACCTCTTGGAATGATGGTAGGGTTACCATCGATGGCATTTCCTTTGAAATTTCTGAGGAGGTTATTGCTAGAGTTATGGGGCTTCTGAATAGTGTTCAAACCTGGAAGAAAACCACGAAGGTACCTGACCATATTAGTCTTAACCAGTTCTTTCCCCGTGAGGAGAAACCAATCAAGTTGTGAAGTGGCTATGACCGTGAGGCGCTCCTGGAGCCGTGGGATAGAGTTTGTATGGTGATCATGAAGTACTTCACGCTGGAAGGAAGGTATGGGGTTTACTACTATTACCACTTTAATTTCCTCAACCACCTTAGGAATCAACAACATATCTCCATTCCTTTTTTCTTGTTTCATTCTCTACATAGCACTGTGGCGAAGTTTAATGAATCCTTATTTTCTGGAAAGAATTATACTATCTTGCACCAAGGCCTTATGTCTAGGCTTTATCATTTTCACATGGCCCTTTTCCCTGCTCGACCTATCATTGTGCAAGAAGTCCCTTGTCTACCCGCTCTTGATGAAACCTCAGTTTCCTCTACTCCCCCCTCTACCAGCATTTTGGATGTACCAGGCTCGAGCAAGAAAAAATCCCTAAAAAATCCTGCCTTGAAATCCCTTCCCCATGGCACGCCCCTTGCGAAGGGTCTGGGGGAAAAGGGTAAAGAAAAAAATTGTCTTGCCCCTACCCCGAGACCTAAGGCCAAAGCCTCTATGAAAACTAAATTCTATGTCCACCAAATTGATTCTGACATCGAGATCATTGAAGAAGCTAATACCCCCCATAGATCCAATAGACTAGTCTTTAAGCAGGACAAGGTGGGAAGTCTTAAGGAGGCTTCAGATTCAGATAATGAAAATGGGAGTGACAATGAAAGCTAGGAGGAAAAGGTGGCGGGAGGGGAGGACCACTTTGTCTCAGCGGGTAGTGCCTCCCACATGTCTGAAAGCTTAAAGAAAGGCCCTACCAGTGTTAATGAGAAGGAAATTAAACCTCGGGCCTCTAATATGGCTGAGGGAAACACCCCCTTGAAAGAAGATTACAATAAAAAAGATTAGGATTGGGATGAAGTTGGCAAGTTGAAAGGGAGAATTGAGAGGCTAGAAAAAAAGGTTCAGGAGGTGTCTCACTTTTCCCTGAAGGTCATGCATACGTCAGCTACTAGTTTATACTTGCTGCAGAAGGACAAGTCTGTGGACGATGGCGAGGAAGACATTGGCTTTAAGGAGCTGCTCAAGTTCTTCACGATGGATTGGGCGACTGCTATTTAGGATAAACCATGCATGGAGGAAAAGAATTAGGCTTTTGGCTCTTTATGTTTTTTGATAGTTTCTCTATGAATTTTAGTATGTATATGCTGTTTTTTAACTGGTTTGACCCCTGGGGGTCTTTGGACTTGACTACTCCGTATCATGCCTGCATGATGGAATCTATTTATCTTGCGTTTACTGTTGTTTTAGGGTTTTTGATATGACTTGCTGTGGGTGATGGCTTGGTTCACTCTGCTGTTATAATTTATTCTATGTGTGTTTTAGTTTCTCTGTTTATTAATTAAATCTACATTTAATTGTTAGATATCTACCATTTCTAACCCTAGCACTTTGGTGCCTTGTATTGATAGGACAACACCCTTGTTTTTGCTGCTTTTTTTTATTATAAAAAACATATTTTTTTTGTCAAAATTTAAAGGCTAGTTTGCTACAATGATTTAGAGATAATCTTGCCCTATCCAAGCTAGATTTTTATGAAGATTTTAGAAAAATATGTTTTTGTATTTTATATATTTGAGACTGTTTAAAATATAATTTAATGATGTAATATTTATTCAATGTTTCAACCTAGATTGATTAATTCATGATCTAAGGGAATTCCTAATTCCAAGAAGTTATGATTTCAACAAGTAGAAGTACCAAAAATATATAATATGTAACGCCCCCGCCATGAGACCCTAGAGGACAACACACTAACACCTAAAAAAAACAATTTTTTTTTTGAAATTGCATTTAACACACTATTGCAAATGAAACATTTAACACTAATCTAACCTAAGTCCTCTAAGGTCCGTGACTACGCTACTTAGTTTCCCATTATCTAAATTAGTGAGAACTATAAAACATTAATAAAATTCTAACATCAAAATGGAAATACATCTCATCTCAATTAACCATGTAATCAATATGATACATCCATAACGTTTACTCAAAATAGAACATTAGATCGATTCATTTAATTACATATACCATAACATCTGTTACACAATCCATTGCATAATAGAGTTCAACTTCAATTTACAACATTACATTTATACATCTGAATTTCAATATCTCCTCATATACATGTGAGGAGTGTACATCAAATAAGATACATGATACATCAAATTATGATACAATACTAGTACAAGAGTAGCAATTCACTTGAACTGGTACAATGTAGAAGTCTTCAATACAAAAGAAGTCACCACATTCACAAAAATGGAGAGGGAACCAAATGGAGAACAATGCACTTTCCACCCAACCAAATGGAACCGAAAGGTCCACCCCCCGTGCTAGGAGATAGAAAAGGGTCCCACCATCACAATCAGAAAAAATACAATAGACAACACAAGGCTAATGTGACAACCATGAACAGGTAAAGTACAATAACAAACAATAGTAACATCACTTCTAGAGGCGCATAAACATCCAAGGGGAACAAGATACAAGGAAAAACTAAGTTGCCGTAGGTGGAGTGTCATCATATAGTTTGTCATGGGTTACTTAGGTAGATCCTCCTAGGCTCCAGCCCCCATCCTAGGTTACCCTGGTAGCCTCAATCGATCTCTGACCCCTCATGCAAACCTATGTGGAATCAACATATCTCTCGTGGAGATTAGGCAATTGATCTTGCCATTCCAGGCCTTCTCGACTCATCTCAAGCCTATATGAGCACTTGAGCCATGAGCGAGGCATTAAATTATCTTGATTAGTGTTATTACTACCCAACCCCCTAGTTCATTTTAGGTTATCATGTAATTACAAAACTCCCACATAGGTTACCCAAACGCCACTTTGTGTGCCACCCCCCATTGCCACTCCCCTACTGACAAGAAGGAATTCCATTGAAATCAAATAGCAATCCACTTCCACAATCACAATAATCCATTAACAATACAACATGGTGAGACATAACCCTTCCCACTCACAAGTTTCCAAAGGTTCCAACCACATAGGTGAACATACTGTGCAAGGCTGAAGACTAACATGTACACATTCAATAGAAAAACAACTATTATCAAGGTTTAACAAAATTTCATCAAGAAAAGAATTAACCCCTAGCCTTTGGAAGACTCTCAAGAATCACTTACATAAGGGTTTACACGTTTGGAACAACACTCATATTCATTACCAAAACAGTAACCATTCACTTGTTTCAACTAGCAATTCAATACCATCAAAGAACATGGAGTCAAATTGGGTTTACGGAACATTCATTTCATGTTTACCAATTAGTTATCTAGATCCAAGAAAATCTCTTTCTGGTTTTCAAAATGTACATCATAACCACAACCAAACTAATGCCATAACTCTATTTCTTCCATTTATAGTACAATCAATAAACCATAACACATTTATTCTCCCATAAATAATAATTCACTATACTTACATACTTATACCAAGATATATGCCCCACACACACACACACACACACATATATATATATATATAAGAATATTAAATAAGGATCTGATTTAAATACCAAGTGTAAAATTTTACTTCACAAATATATCTTTATATTTCCTTATATAAATATATATATATTCACTTATTTTAAAAGACATCGTAATTTACAGATTGCTAACCAAGGCACAGTATGCGCTGGTTATAGTAAACAAGTAATACAGTAAACAAAATGGAACACTTTTATATATATATATATATAATGTTACAAATTGAGACTTATTTTATTACTATTCGAAACTCCTTGATAAGACATTCGGTAGAACAACGAATACGAAAAGGTGAAGGTGATAACGAACATCAAATGAATAATAAAATCCTCCAACATCAATGCATATGATTTAAGCTTCTAACATCAACGAGTTCCACCAACCAAAAGGATACATATATATATGGATTTCAGACGACTTTAGTTAACAGTCATAATCTTGACTCAACAAGGAGAATTCAATCTATTATCAAGCATGTAAAACTATAACAATTATCTAAGAGTTATCCTTTGAAGAGAGAGGGGTGATGCCTATGAAAGATTATGATAATAGAAGACATTGAATGGTTACTAAGGATAACTTCGAGTGTCACCATATAACTTACGCCAATAAAGGAAACTACATGGATGCAAATGACGAGTAGTAAAACAAACTCTAGATTAGAATTCGTATGCAAGATGAATGGTTACCTATTCTACGCATGCTTACAATAGGGAATTCCGTCTATGCGCAATAGGAAAGACCTAAATACAACAATGACGATGTTATACGCCATGCATAAACAAAAACCAGAATAAAATAAGCGACGGTGTCCCTTAACATAACTGGTGAAAAGTGAAACTTTTTGGACGCCAATTAGGGGGAAAGTTGAATGTAATTGTACATTTTCATAGAATCTTTGTTATCAATTGTGTTTTGGGGAACCCCTATAGCAGTATCAGCTATTACAGTAGCCTCATAGCGATTCTTTTAGCAGCCAACGACTCACAAGGCTCGGCCTTTGCCAGGCATAAGGATGCGCTTCTGTGAGAAATATTGACGATGCTAAATGAACAATCACGGGCAGGGAAAATCCCAACCAGACGCGATTTCTACAGATAGAAAGTTCAACATACATATATATTTCAAATGATACAAGGGGAATACCAGGCGAAATCACCGAATCTATAGTATCGACTCAAACAGAGAGGTCGAATGAAATAGAGTAATTCTAGAGAGATTACATAAAAAGAAGGGCTGGGAAAACTCACACAAGAATACAATGATTACCAAGTATAAATGAAATGAGTTTATTTCCAACCTCAGGGAATCATCTATTAATAACTTATAGAGTACGCACAAACAAAAGCTTTACAAAGATATCCCAAGCACTCTTTAAGAATTCATCAATTAAAATTTATTTCAATTTCCAAATCAATCAGAGACGTAATTAAGAAGCAGTGGAACCTAGATTAAAATTCGAATCATTGATCTGGAAGAGTGTTGTCGAGATTGAAATCCCGATACAACTTCAGCTTCCTCTCCAAAGCTTCAACTTTCTGAAAATCTCCAAAGCAGCATAAACCCAAAGCCTCCAAAATACATAATTAAACTTTTGAAGAGCCAAAAAAAAAAACTCCAAGAACCCAGAACCAGGACAACCAAATCCCGTACACAAAATGCCAAATTAGTTTCTTCCCCCTGGAAAATAATCCAAAAGCCCCTCTAAAGTTAACTTCCACTACCTTATTCATTTATTCCCTCTGTAAGTGCATTCCACTCCATAAAACTAATTAATTTATTTTCTTTTTATATTTTCCCCACTATGCACAATTTTTTTTTCAACTCGTTTTAACCACAACACCACAATAAGTTAATTAGTTTGATATCTTTATTTAAATTACACATTGAAACTTCACTTGTAATTATTTATTTATAACTTTAATCCTTTAATTTATTTATCTAGTATCACAATTTAATATATATATTTTAATCTCATTAACATTTCAATTTATTAAGATCAAATAATTACTCTAATAATATTTATTTAATTTATTCTTCAACTATATCAAGTCTCCATTAAATTATTCTAAAACCTTTTAAATTCGATGATCTCTATTTTATGAAATAATCAAACAAAGACATAACCATGAACAACATACTCTCAAGCCAAATCGGACTATATAGTGAAACGTGAACAAAATGACAACCATAATGACAACACAACTCGAATTGACCTTATAGATGGGATGTGACATCAAACACTCATCCTTGACGAGGACGCTGACTCAATGTGGGGGACTCGATGCTACCTCCGAATCAACAACCTCCATTGGGCTTTAGCCATGCTCAAACTTGGAAATCCAGGTGGAGTCGATGCTTGGTACCTGCAGCTTGCAAAAAATCACACGGTCGAACATGTGCATAGGGAAAATAGTCAATCACACCGCGAAGGAAAAATCGCAATGTCGCAGGGCACTCACAAGCGAGTGATGTGACCTTGTTCCCCTTCACCAATACATTGACACATAATAACTGATATCAAAACATGATAACACATACATCTAACAATCACATAATACTTATATCCATGATAAATCACATAAGCAAATAAACTAATCTACTAAGCATGGTATCATCATAACATCATATATAAAGTGTCATCATAACATAGCATTATAGTGTCATAACTATCTAAGTATCATCAAACAATATCATAATTTCCAACTACAATCCAATTAACTGTCCAAAACTTCAACTTCAATTCTAAATTTCTCCAACTAGAGGTACTTTGATGAAAATACGAAAATACCCTTTTGTAGAGCTTGGAGTTTAGAATCCATTTTTTTGTTTGATATTTTGATTAGTTTGATTATGATTTTTTCAAAATTTATTGTAAGTAGGGTTTTATAATTAAACATGAGGTTGATTATAAATAAAAAATATTAAAACATATTTAAATTTTTGAGAATATATGGTGTACTAGAGGAGAGAATCCTTGTCAAAAGGGTATACTTTTTTTAAATGAAAATAAAATTAGAAAAAAGTTGATTTCTAGTCAAAACTTCTGACATTCTAATTAGGTGCCAGGCTTAAAAATGTTAAATATATATTCATTGAATTTTTTCCCACATTACACTAGATATTGAATTTAGCTATTTGGGGAAAAAAAATGAAGAAAAAAAATTGTTCTCTTTTTTGCGACGTCCTATCGACTTCACTTTTTTTTTAAATTATTTCTAAAACTTTTAACACCCAAAATTTCACAAAAGTGATGAATTTAGGCTTTGATAATAAGGTGTAGCACTTTATATGTCACTTAAATTATATACATAAATTATCTTTGAGACCTATATACAAGATTTTTTCTCCAACTACTCTGGTGCCAATGTGTAACACTCCTATTTGCATCATTAACAAAAAACTAAAATAAATTATTTCTTCAAATAAAACTTAAAATTGAATATATTTCAAAAATTACACATAATATCCAAATTCACAAAGAAGAAGAATTATATAAATATATGAATATGTGTCAAGAATCCTACCATTCTCACTCTTTCAAAGTTTCATGTTTACAAACTTCTATTATCTAGATCTAACACTTCCACTAAATTCACCAATCAACTAACAAGGTCTAAAAATCATCATCATAGACATAGTTTACTTAAAATGGACATCAAATGTGATTAAAGTTTAACCAAAACTTATTTAATATGGTAATAAGGTTTCATTTCAAACAAAAATTAATAATAAATTATTCTAAATCCTTTTAAGTATTAAAAAGACTTATGATCTATATTAATAAATGATTTTCAAAATTACAAAGTTGTTGACTTTCTCAAGCTTATAGTTGGCTATTCTATGAACTTTCCACTAGTTGATCTCTTTTAAGATCTATTAATGTATAATTTTTTGCATCCTTCTTGTTGTTTGTGTCAATGACTAACTCTAGTTAGTTTGATGCCCCTATCTTCACTATTGATTGGGATTCATCTAGAAATTTAATAGTATCTTAATCCTATGACTATATTGAAGATTTTATAGCATTCAACATCATGAAATATTTTAAATTTCATCTCTTTTAGAATTTCAACATTACATCTATGCCCTAAAATCTCCATCACTCGCAAGGAAATCATGTTCCAAAGCTCACTTAAAGGGCCACAAAAGGTCCTTGAATTCCATTTTTTAGCTTTAGATCCAACTACAATATTTATAGAATTGAAGAGGACCTCGAAAATGATTTGCAGTCTCATCCATATCCTTTTGTTGTGATATTTTCAAATGCACAAATATTTTAAGGAGATGGAAGAAGATTTATTTTTTCTCTAAATATGTGATTAACCATTGTGGATGCAATTGAATGCCTAATTTTG
>VDFB02285413.1:0-48682 GCA_007258455.2 Sequoia sempervirens
GTTACATTGCAACCACAAAACGGAGATAAAAGATAATGATAAACCATATAACCATTTACAATATAATAACCATGAATAAATGGGCTTCCATAAACCAAGAGAAATTATATTAAGATACCACATAATACAATCATATGAGTCTCATCAAATAATTACATTGAATCCTAACTGTTACATCATTGATATAATGTTACATTACAATCTTTTGATACAATAATTACAATGAATTTCCCAAACAAGTGGGATGATACAATTTACAATGCATGCTGAATAACAAGGTGAACACTGGTATAACTCCAACTGCGGAAAGGCTGCGAACAAGGATGCTGATGGGGAACCCAACAGGTGCGGAGCACGTTCCACCCAACCATGTGAATTAGAGATAACTCACCCCCCGTGCTCAGAGGGGCCAATGAATTTAACTCGACCATGACTGTCAAACCGCCTCCATGACAACAATGCACAAACTCAAATACAAATTCAGAGAATACAATTAAACCAAACAATGACAATATCAAAACACCAAATTCCACTCATAATCACTAGCACAAGAATCCGAATCAACAATAAGAGTACAAAGCTAAGGAAACTGATACAACATCCAAGTCCATAATACATTTCCAGAGGCAAAAACAACAAGACAAACAGGAAGTCTAGTGGAGAGTGTCATCGCACAGCTCTCATGGGATCTCCTGGCTCTTCCTCCAACTTGAGGCGCCGGCACCCATCTATGGATCTCTTGGCTCTTCCTCCTACTTGAGGCGTCGGCACCATAGGGTAGCTCGTGCGAAGCCAATAACCTCTCATGAGGACGAGATTATGACTTTGTCGACCACGACCTTCTCAATCTATCATTAGTCTATGATAGCCCTAATGGCATAGATGAGGAATCCAATTTCTTTTATGTTGAGTGGTTTACTACCCATCCCCCTAATTCTATTTTAAGTTATCACTTGTTTAACTACTCTTCGTGGGTTCTCCTCTGCACTTCCTCTTAACCGAGGCGCCGGCCCCCACGAAGAGCCACTCTCCCTAAGACCCCTAACAGTAAATTGAAACAAGACAAAGGTTGAACCTGCACAAATAAGCATGATACCAAGCAAGAACAAGCGAGGCACTAACCCTCTCGCAAAACTCATAACCGAAAGACTTAACAATACCATTCAACCCTTCCAAACATGAACCATAAGTTTTCAACTCCAAAGATAAATTCAAAATGAGAATAACATCCAAAAATAAACCAGCCTCTGGAACAAGGGTTTCAAGCCAACAACTGGGTTCCCACATCGACATTAAAGCCAACACAAAAGCAGAATGAAACTACGCATAATTCGATGAACTCAAAACACTATGACATTTTTACTCAAGCAGATAAGACAAGGAGCATTACGATTTTCTCATGATCAATTATTAAATTCGTAAAAAACAAAAATCAATTAATAAATGCAAATACCACATTAACTTTATTATGTTAAGTTCATTAACATTTTATTTCCGAAACAATTATATTTCTATGAAAGAACCATTTAATTTTACCATCTAATTATTGCAAATGAAAATAAATACAATATAATTCATCCTATATTTTATATATATAAATTAAAACAAATAAACAATAATAATAATATCATCATCAATAATATCATCAATATCAACACACACAAATAATATTATTATTATTGGTTATTATCAATCCATGCAACCTTTAAGTTTGTCCCAAACTTTAAATAAAAACGGAATGTTATGTGTAAAAATTTTATAATTTATAGTAATTTAAAATATAAACCAAACTAAATGAAATAATAATAATAAAAATAAAATAAAAATAAAACAAATTGCAAAGGTCACCGGGCCGGGTCAAGCAGCCCTTAGGATCGGCCGGGTGGCACGCAAGGAATGAGGTCGCCACGCATTTAATCTGAAGATCATCAGGCGGGGCAAATTTCTTTAAACCGGCCAAGAGAGATTGGTGCAATACCTACCTGGCCACCGGCCTCCCAAAATTTTAAATTTTTTTTTGTATAATTTTTTTTTTTTATATGTAATTTTTTTTTTTAAATTAACATTTTCGTTTTATTTTGTACTAAAATATGAAGTCCGTCCTTACAGGCACGGACGCCGACACAGTTCGGCCTAAAACAAAATTTAAAAAGGAAAATTTACAGTGCAGAGAGAGATAATTCAAAATACAATTTCAATCAACTCTAATATATATATTTATTTGTAAACCCCATAATAAACATGGGAAAGAATAAATTAATTGCAGAGCAGAGATGAATTATTTTTTATTTTTATTTTTGCAATAGATAAATAGAGGTAAATAGGGTTTTTAATTTAATACAATATACTTCACAAACAACAAATTTTTCCATTTATTTCAAACAACAATTTGTTTTTTTCTTTTTTTTAAATCACATGGAAACCCAGTTTTTTTTCCTACTTGAAAATTTCAATTTTTTTCCAAAAGCATGAAACCCCAGATTTTTTCCTATTCTGTTTGAAACCCAGATTTTCTTCAAACTACTTGAATACTCAGCTTTTTCCTAATCTATTTGAAACCCCATATTCTTTTGTAAATACCAGATTTTTTCTAATCAATTGAAACCCAGATTTTTGTAAATAAACCAGATTTTTCCTAATTCTTTTGCTAATCTAGATTTCTCCCTAATTTATTTGAAAACTAAATTTTCCTGATTCGTTTAAAACCCAAAACAATATGATTTTTAATTGAGATTTTAAACAAGTAAAGAAAGAGGGATTTTGATTGGAACCTAGACTCCTACTTGCTGATATGTGATGAAGTCCTTGCTCCAACCAGCCCTTTGAACAGCTCTCGCTCCTCTTCTCCCAAAATTTTGTTTTCCTCTTCTTCTTCCTCTTCTTCTCTCCTCCTTGTTGACAGATTCTCCACCGAAAACCCTTCAACACTCTCCCCCTATTTTCAAAAAATAAAATTCTAAAATACTGCCATAATCTTTTCCAAAGAAAAAAGAATCCCCTCTTTTAATTCCTTTTTTTTTTTTTTTTGAAAACTCACTATATTTTTTCCTCTCTTACATGCACCCAACAACCATTTTCTAATAACAGTATTGCAATTTCTTCCCACACCAGATTTCTCCATTTGTCCATATTATTCATATTATTATTATTATAAAACTCCATTTTTGTCAGCCCTACATGCTCATGCACCAAATTTAAATTTACTTATTTTATTATTATCCTCAACCCGGTAATTTTATTTGCATTGACAAAACACCATTTAATATTAATAAAATACATGGCTTTTTAAATAACTAAACATTTAAATATTTTAAATACAATTTAATCTAATTTTTAATCAACAATTTTAAAATTGAAACACCACAACATATAAACATACCAACAGTAATTATATACAACATAACACAACTACAACCACAAAACATGACAACTACAGAACATGCAATACCATACAACAAGGCGGTCTGACATCATGGAACGGGAAAACTTCATTGTCCCCTCTGTTTCAACTTTATACCGTTGGGTTATTTGCGCTCACCCTGTCCTGCCGAAGCAGGTGGAATCGAGACTATGTACCTACAACTCCTGCATACAAACGAAGTTGTGTACATGTGCATATATATATAAAATCAAAGCATTGTATTGTGAGAAGGAATCGCAGCGTAACATAGCACTCGCAATGAGTGATGCTACACTGTCCTTCATCACATCTA
Source organism: Sequoia sempervirens (assembly GCA_007258455.2). Classification (NCBI taxonomy): domain Eukaryota; kingdom Viridiplantae; phylum Streptophyta; class Pinopsida; order Cupressales; family Cupressaceae; genus Sequoia; species Sequoia sempervirens. The sequence goes on from VDFB02285413.1 coordinate 3,714, forward strand.
TCCTAACAATTATAATATGATTGATAAAAAATAACATTTCTAATACTAACAATTCATCTCATGGCATAATCTATTAAATCATCACATCATAACATAAATATGAAGATCAACTAACATCACCAACCACAATGTCATATGAAATAATCATGTCCACAAAAGGAGTAACAACATCATCAAAAGTCTAACTAACCAATCACACCAAATAGTATCATCATAGTATCAATGTATCAAAGTATCAAATCAAAGCATAAAACTAATGAGTCCAACTAGCAACTAGGAGGGTTATTACATATTCTCCCTTTACATACTATCCAAATTTCAAATTGAACCTGATAGAGACAACACTTAACAATTAAAACTAAGACCAACAATACCAAAAAATTGGAATGACCACCAAAAGAGATTGAAAAATAATACCCAAGAGGAGAAATTATCAATTTCAACATTAAATCACAAAAAAAAATTGGAAATTCAACACCCATAATGAATAAAACATGACAAGTGTCACTAAATAAATGAAAAGGAAAGAGTTTGATGGCTAGTCCCAACATAAAAAAATCAAAAGAAAGCATGCCAACCGGGGTCAACATTACAAAACATAAATTTAAAAAATATCATGAAAAAATTCCATACCAAATATAACCATAAAATGAGGTGATTAATAGAAACCACACCAAAGGTAGTAACCGCTACACAACACCTAAGACCACATTGTCTGTGTGCTAGAGATTGCACACTAGACAGATTCGGCCATTGGGTTATAAATACATCTCTCTTAAGCAAGTTTGGAAAACAATCAAACAATCATGGCTTCCTAATTTCTTACATTAATTTACTCTCTTTTAATGCAATACAATATTTTTCTTACACACCAGAGTTCATGCAATCATCATTTATGTAAAGAATAGATACAAGAGAGAAAATATTGTATTTCACACTCACACAAGGTATACACTTAGCACTTATCCAAAGTTCATTCTGATATCTCATTCACAAAATAATTACATTCATAGGATCATAAATATAATGAAAACTTATTTTAGATTCTCTATTTATGATTAACTACTACATCATATCATTCACAATGCACATAATGTAGGCAAATAGAATGCTCTTCATAATGCCACAAAAAAATCTAGTCACCCAATTCCTCATACTACAACATCATTTACCTCATTATTATTTCTTCCTAATAAATTTTACTAAACACACATGCACATCCTTTGGAATTCTGATAAGGTAAGGAAATAATACCATTACTTAGCCTATTCATTCATCTATTCACCACAAATCTCTTATAGAGCTAAAAAAATCCATATATATCCAAATCAAATAGGGACATGAAGGAATGATTTCAAACTTTCTATGCACACTTTAGAAGAAAAACATCATCTTTTCTCTATTCAACACCTATGCTATATAACATGATCAGTTAATCTAATATTTCATAAGAACTTCCTATAGTGTCCATGCAAAGATATTTACTTTCAAATAATAGAGTCCTAGATGCGATGCATAAAATTTCAAATACAAAATTTCTATCCTAAACAAGCATTTTATTTTTATGCAATTCATATTTTATTCCTTACTAAGCATTCATTACCTCCATTGATGTTTAATACATTCCTAAGTAGTGTCCTTATGAATCTAATTTTTTAGATAAAATAGAAGAGAGAGGGAGACTTATCATTTAATCAATGCTTATATATACCAATTAAGTAAGATCATACAAGAATGATCAAATTTTCTAGATATAACATCACTATCTACAAAGCATCATTGTACTACATGCTCTTAAATGTGCAAATTTCAATGTTTCACAACATTTCCTAATATTATAAATGCAGCCAATAGTTCCTAATTCCTTTTTGAGAGGTGAAATTATACAAACAACCCTTTCACTTATAGTATGAAAAAATCCATACATCTAATTGGTACAGTACATCATAACTCAATATCTTTTATATTTCATATCAAACTTGGAAAGAAAGAGAAGAGAGAGAAAGACATCATTCAACTAATATATGCATACTGAGAAATTTTTTCACACATGCATCATGATCTATTCTAAGTCAAATTATTATGTGAAACACAAGCACATTATCCTCATATTTATAACAAAGGTAAACATACTACTTATTTGCAATAAAGCTAGTTGTATGAGCATTCATGGTAACATCATTTAAGGGAATACATATAAAATGATAAATCATACACTCAACACCATTCCTAGCATTCAAAAAACACTACAAGAGAAAAAAATATCACATAGTATCATATATCAATTGCTCATATCAAAAAGGTAGGAACAAATGTGAATACACATAATGCACATAGCTATAATTTCTAGAGAGAAAGAATACAAGCACAAACAAACATAAGATAAGGTCTAGGGGATGCACAACCAAGAAGACTTGAAAAGAAAGCTTCAAGGTTAACTATTAAAGTTACACTACTATTCTGCATAATGGGCTCACATGTAACCAGAGTGCCCAGTGTATGAACCTATGCTCTCATACTAGGTGTAATGCCCCACCAAGGAACCCTAGAGGACAACACTAACTATGACACAATAATGGAACAATTTAAAAAAAATAATAATAACAATACATTGCATGATAAAATATTCTAAAGCAAGTCCTTAAAGCTTCCCCAGCTGCAGTACTTACAACTAATAATCAAGTTAACTAAAATTGTTTCATTAACTTATCATATAACATGCATTATCTAACATGCAAGGTTCATATACACCCATCACATCAAATGCTTATACATTAATTACTCTCATAACATGTCACATGATAATCAACATTAACCCAAAAAATATCTAACCAACTAACATATGCAAGATACATCTTTTTTACAATTTCCTTTACAAGAAGAGTACATCTATATTTGTTACATCATTACAATATCAACAATGCTTCCCCAAGTACATGTGGGAAGAATACATCATATTTGAATAAGAGATACCATAGTAATGTCATCCAAAACATATACATAAAAAGGTTGTGTTCAAGAACTAGAATAGGAACTAGAGTCCACAACAACAAGAACAAAAATCCACGAACATGTAGTGAGAATACCCAATGGAGGAAAAATCACCAACCTCTCGACCATGTGGAACCCTAAGGTCCAAACCCCGTGCTAGGAGATAACACAAGACCCACATCAACCAGACAATCAAGAAGAAAACAAGCTAGCATAAACAAGGGCTATAGATGAATCCAACACAACACTACTAACAATACCAACATCACATGCCACACTAACTTCACTTCACTTCTAGAGGCACACACACAACAGGAGGAGAACAACAACTAGGGAATGTTAGACTGCAATAGGGAGGAGTGTCATCACATAGCTTGATATGGGTTATCCATGCAGATCTTCCTAGGCCTTGGCCCCCATCCTGGGTTATCCTGTTGACCTCTCCCAATCCCTGATCCCCATACAAACTCATGCAAAATCAATGTACATTCTGTGAGGACAAGACAGTTGATCTTTCCATTCTAGGCCTTCCCATCTCATCTCAAGCCTAAATGAGCACTTGAGCCATGAGTGAGGCATACATTATCTTGATTAAATTCTACCCATCCCCCTAATTCATTATTAAGGTTATCATTGGATTAAGAAACCCTCCATGGGTTATCCTAGGCACCGCTTCAGGTCTTGGCCCCCATGAAGAGCCACCCCCCTACTTGCAACTAGTAAACCCCCACACATCAAGCAAGGCATTTACCATCTTGCATAATTCACATGAATCTATACATAGTGCAAGGCATTTCCCATATTTCACACTTATCATAATCACGGGAGTCCGTATATAGTGCAAGGCATTGACCATCTTGCACACTCATCAAAATCACAAGAATCTATGCATAGTGCAAGGAATTGACCATTTTGCACAAAAAACAAAACATTTCCAAACCATTTCCAATTTAAAACTAGCATAAGAATCATACGAAATTCAAGGTGAAACCATCATAATAACCATACAAAATACTTCCTCCCAAGCCTCTAGAAGCCCACTTAACCACTTTGCACAAATGACTCCCACTTTTAACAATAACCAAAATCACCCCAATACCAAAAATCAAACATAATATTCAATACAAACAATCAAACAAACAATAGATGCATGAAAGGCATTATTTCCACATCTCATGATACTCATTAACTTAGCCACTAATTTACTTGATAAACCATTTACCATAATAACAATTGTACTGAATAATTGATTACACGGTAAATTTATAATTTAACTTTTAAATAATTGTAAAAGCAATTAGCATTCATTAATTAACACAAAGATAATCTAGTTCATTTATTTAAACAAATCTTTTAATTTTCTAAGGATATATATAAATAAATCATTTTTCCCTATTTAATTTTCAAATTCGTTTATCTAACATAATCATTTAATCTCATGATAGAATTATTCATTTACTATAACCATAATACATTCATATATATGTGTGTGTGTTTGTGTATGTATGTATATATGTATGTATATATATATGTCTCCATGTATATATATATATATATATATATATATATGTCTCCATATATATTTATACATATATATGTATATATATATATTAAATCTGAATGCAATTTTCTTTTCAACATACCAAATTATGATATGACAATATATAAATACTGACATATATATAGATATATATACATATACATATATATTTATATATATACATATATATAAAATTGAAGGCCAAACTCAATAAGCATTCATTGAAATAACATGAAATACATGGTATTGAAATCCATTGAGATGAAATTGAATAATTCCATATCGATTACCATTCCTAAGATAGAAAACAACAAATATAATTGTGGTACATATATCAATCACTAAACATGCATTATACCTATCGATATAAACTCAAAGCATTGAGTATAAAACATCAAATATCAACAAAATGCATATCGTTCGAATGAAACACGATACAAGCCTAAAGTATAGGATATTTTTGTCACAAAAAAACATCAAATACCTTAAAAATAGAACCATCGATATAACAAACATAGAGTAGTGCATTTATAAAGCTTTGCATTTATTTAGGTTTGCACAATATATAAGCACTATGAATGATTAAAAGATAGGGCCTTGAAAAAGCGGTACATATATCTAAATATTGGCTCAAAATATATGATGTTGTAATAAGTGTTTAAACCAAAGTAATTGTTGTGCAAGGATAAAGTATGTAGTGTATAAAGCACTAAGAGTAAGAATAAGTCTTTACCCTATGTAAATAGCACTACCACTGATGCAAGGGTGTTAAAAGCATACTAGCTGAGCAATACCAAGTATCGTAGCATAAAGTATGACATCACTAAATACAGTATACAAAGCAACAACCTTTACAAAATTAATAAGCCAACTTTCAGATAATCATCGCAAGCTTCAATAAAGCAAAAGCCAATTTCTTTCTAAATCATAGTTATAGAGAGGAAAAGGTGATGTGAAAGTTATAACCAAATACAATGTACATTACATCGAGTTTCAAGCATTAGCATATCCATCGATTTAGCATACATTAAATGTATGGAGGAATTCACACTTTTCAATATCAAGTATATACAAAGCAAAAGATGAAATCGCCTTAGGGATAAATGATATCTAGTGTGCCCAAGCCAATAAAGAAGGGGTTGAGAAACTTGCAGAAATACAAATGGTAGAGGTGAATCGATTCATAACATGCAAAGCGATATGTTGCAGATAGGAGCAAAATATTGAAGGGTGATGATATAGAAAACAAATTATTATGCCAAAATGAAGAATAGAATATTTTATCAAATATTGCATTTGCATTGCCCTATTTGAAATAAAATCAAAATTATTAAGCATCAAGAGAGAAATGAAATAAACAGAATACCCAAAAGAAATGGGGTTACATGGTTCCATAAAAATACATAATATGCACAAAATGATTTATAGAAATAGGCTTTGGAAATATTCAGAGAAGGAATTTAATAATTGTTTCAATTCAAAAAGAAATAAACATAGAAATATTTTGTCTCCAAACAACATAATCATTCAAACATTTGTTTTCAAAAATGGAGGTAAAATTTAGAAAGACAATAGTTCCAACCTAGATCCATACACTTGGCTGGGTTGGAGATTTGGTGCCGAGCTCAAAATTTATAGCTTGCAAATCTAATCCTTCCAACCACCAAATCAATTTTTCCAAAATCCCAATTCAAAATCCATCGTATTCAAAATTTGCAGATAAATTACTCTTTTAGAAAAAATGGGGTGAAAAACATCCCAGAAGAACAATATGTGCAAAATGAAGAGACTATTCTTTTTTTGGGAAAACCCATCAATTTTCACAATTAATAATTAACTTTAAATTTATTAAATTATTCTTTTTCCTCCTCACAATAATAAACTTTTAATTAATTAAAGGCTTTTTCTTTATCATATTATTATTTATATCTATTTATCAAGACATATTCCCATTTTATTTACATTTAATAATCAACTTTATAATTCTGCTTTATAATATGTTATTTATTAACTTACAATTACATTATAATTTATTCTACCATGAACTATGATTATATATTTATACATTATTTTTACTTATCAAAAGTACCATTTTAAATTAATAATTTTATTTTAATGCAACAATTAATCAAAAGAAATTATCAAACAATTCTAAATCAAATGAACTAAATTCCAATCAATACCTGACCACAAAGCAAGGTCGAAAAGAAAAACCACAAACAACACTGACTGACCGCACTGATAGGGTAATGGACCAAACACTCATCCTTTTCGAGGATGATGGCTAGGGTAGGGGACCAAGTGTTATCTCTGAACAACTGTTCCATGGGGTTTAAGGCACACTCATACCTATTGATTCAGGTGGAGTCGATGCCTAGTACCTGTAACCTACAACATACAAAATTTATTTGCACATATATATACTCATCACATACCTAGTGAAAGGAAATCAAAACATCGTATGGTTCTCATGAGTGAGAAATATAACATTCTTCCCTTCACACCTAAATAACATTTAAAAACATCATATAATATATCAAATAGCATCTCATGCAACATCAATAGTTATAAACCATTTCAAAATAAGATAACATATTCTATTTCTAGTATATTCATAAACATGTCATAATCATCATCCAAATAATCAAAGACTAATCAACAAATAACATCACTATCCCATTAGTCATTAGAATATCCATAAGCATATATTAATATGATGAGCATATCTATAAACACACGTGATAAGTCCTAACATAAAATTTCATTCATAGTCATGACAATAATCTAAACATATCATTGTTAAACTGTTTTAACCACAAGCTTCTGACATAGGCATCATAAAAGGGTGAATCATGGAGAGGCACCATAGTGGCCAGAAGCCAACTCCCAAGGGCTTAAATTTTGTGCCTATTTAGCCTTCCAAGTACCTAAAATAGGCCATTTTAAAAATTTTGCACAACCTTTTGCTAGAGTATTATATTTTTGCAAATTTGGTATCATAAAAAAGGTGGTTCAAAGATCTTCATAGTGGTGTAGGTTATTTTTGCAAATTGTCTTTTTTTTTTTTCATTTTTTCATCCCAAAGATACATGTGCATTTATTACTTCTAATTGGCATAACTTTTGCATACGAAGTCAAAATTTGACAAATTTTTTTGAAATTGCTCACAAATCACAAGGAATCTATTTGTAACCTCTCTTTCTTAGTTTTTACAAGCCATTTTTCAAAAATTGTAAAAATCATCATGTTATAAACAATTGATTTGAGCTTTTCACTTGTACAAATTGCAAAATTTATTCATTGTAATTTGCTAGGGGGTTATGAATTTAGTTTTAATACATTATGGGGGGGGGGTGAAAGGCACAATTTAAGTGCCACATTGTCTTCTTTCTTTTGGTGTTCTTCTGTCCAAAATGGTAGATCTAAGGAAAATTGAACTACTCACTCCACACAATTATTATACATGGAAGCTAAAATTTACTCAATTGTTACAATCTAAGGGTTTGTGGCCAATATTAGATGCACAAAAACTTGATTTTATAAGGGAATACAAAAAATTTACCCATAGATGTAAAATGGATGAAGCAAAAGGGATCATTGGCTTACATGTATCTGATAACTTGTTGTTTCATATTACAAAGTGTAAAAAACCTAAGAATGTTTGGGACAAACTTGAAGAAATTTATAGTAAAGTCAATCAGTTCAAAATCTTGCAGCATCAAGTGAATCTACAATCACTCTCACCAAAATTGCATTTCCTTCTACTCACAGTTTTCTTGCATAACTCAAACTGATTTTGTCACAATTAAAAGGATGTGAGCATGATAAATATAATGATGAATGTATCTTCTTGATTCTTTCTAAGTTAAGATACTAGTAGAATTTGGCAAATAAATTACTATGTGACTAAAACCTTTAGTCACAACAACTAAAAATGACTAAATTCTACTAATTTTTTCCAACCCAACTATAAATGAGTAAATAAATGACTAACTTGGTCGTTGACTAAAAAATTATTAGTCATACAAATAAAAATGACTAAATAGTTAGTCACACAAATAAAATTGGGTAATTAACAAAGATAATTTGAATTGAAAAATTATTGGCAGGATACTAATCATTTCCCCTCCATTGCTATAATTGAGAAATTATTGGTGAGATGCAAATATTTCCTTTATTGTCCTTTCATTAGTTTAAGAGTTGAGAACCTCACAAAGGAATGTAAGCTTGAACTAATATCGTTAGTACAAAAAATCCTTCATCTTGTTCTCGTCGGATGCTCATTAATGAATGAGTTTTCCATGGATGAAGAGGATTAGGGTTTGAAGCTCGAGCCTTTTTGCAGACGTTTGATGGAGAATAGAGGAATTCTTCGGCAAGTATAACTTTAGGACACAAGGATATCAGTCATGTAGTATGACTCAGTGCAAACTTCTTCCCGTATTTTGGTGGATTTTGATTCTATTGCTTTTTATGGTGGATGCTTTGTTTTTTCATTGGTCATTCTATAAAATATTTAACTATCATTCTTTGCATCTAGTTGTTTTTAAAGATCAAATTGTTGGAGAAGATTCAATGTAAAATGAAACTTCAAAAAAAAAAAAATCATATCTTTTTTTGTCTACTTCCTTATATGGAAGATTACTTTTGTCAGGCTTCTAACCACTGTGACATAACACACATATCTCAATAGGATTAGAAGAAATACAATTTGTAGCTACATAGATGTAAATGAATACCATTCAATATACTGAAAAGCTATACCTGCCATACATAGAGAAAACACCTACCTGAAGATGTATGTCCTTCATAATTGTGTATTTTTTAAGGCTTTCTAACTGAGAATTTTTTCTTCTGAAGTTTCTCTTTTTTATGGTGTGACAATTTTCATCTATTTTCATATATTGCATATTTTATTTTTATCAAGTTGTCATATCTGTGAACCCCATATCCTATACTTGTAAGAACACAACAAATGAACACATTAATAAGATCAAATGCAAGTTAGAATAGGGATTGCCCATAAAATTCATTAACATGATTCGAAATAGGAAATGAAAGCAATAAATGCAATGAAAAACAATAAAAGAGATTAATCCTATTCAAATAATGCAAACTCTTGATCCTATGATGGATTTGGTGCCAATTTGATGTGGAAATTGGCCCTTTCCCAACTCCTAAGCAAGCTTGATGAAGATTTGATGATTGTGATCCACTTGGTGATTGCTTCAACTGCCTTCCATGGAGAAAACCTATAATAACCTACCTACAATTGATGGATTTGATGCAAATGCTAAAGCTCTAAGATGAAATTGAAGTATAATAACTTTGCTCAAATTGTGGATGATCAAAATGAAGGATGAGCTCTTCATTTATAGATGATATTGATTAGAGAAGAGGAAAAATGGATGAATGTGGGACTAATCTTCAACAAATGAGAAGAATTCGCATGTCATCATGTGAATGGTTGAGGAATGAGCACATTTTGAAGAATGTGCAAAGAGGGGGGAGATTCAAATTCAAAATATGGCTTGTTGGAGGGAGAAGAAAGAGTCGTAAATGCCAAGTGGGAGACATGTAAGAGACAATGTAAGAGGAGTTAATGCCATGTAAGAGGACAAGACATGTGGGAGGGAAAACACAAATTTGAAGAATATTTCATCTTGATGCCCTTTTTGAATGAAATAGAAGATTTAATAAATCAAATAAATTAATTTATTGTGCAAGTGGGAAAAGCTAGAGGATGTGACATGCATTTAGATTAGATTAATCAAGATTTAATTAATTTAAGAGGAGATTAGATGATTTGACTATTTGATTTAGATTTAGGGATTAAAATAAATCAAAAAGAGATGATAAATGATTTAGAATTAGTTAAATATTTTGATTTATTTAACTAAAGGGGGTGATGTTAGATTACATTAGATAAATGTTTGATTTATTTAATTTAATAGAGGAACTTGAGATGTTTAATTAGATAAAATGGGTTATTTAATTAAAATAGAGATAAAGGAATTAATTAAATAAAATGATTTATTTAATTAATGAGGGATAATGACTTAACAAGATAAAATTGATTTATTTACTTAAGAGAGGGAAATTGATGAATTTAATCAAATAAGGGTATTCGATTAAATGGTTAGACAAAGGAATGATTTTAGGATGAAATGGTGTTAGTTAAATTAGGATCAAATGTGTAATGTCAATCAGTACATTTTATGTGTCTATAGTATCTGCTTTAGATATTAGACCTATATTAGTATTCATATCTACATCAACTACATTTAGTTATACAAAAAGGTTAATATATCTTGATTACTTTAAATTGGCCGATGGAATCTGTCTGCAAAGTGTGGGTTTTGTGGTGTACTTGTATTAGAAGTATGCATTACAAGACTAATTACACATTGTGATTGTAATCGGTGAAACAAAACCATGACTTACCTAATGGACATTTACTAATGTATTGATTTTTGAACCACAACTATGTAGGTTTTAATTTGATTGAATTTAGGTGTTGGGATTATTAGACGTCTTTTCACTTTCTTTCTTTTTTTTTTAAATCTTGAATATGGTTATGGATCATACCATGTACATGCAAACACAGTGGAATTAACAAAAATGGTGTTGAAGGTTGTAGTGATTTAAAGTCCCTAAATGACTTTAACATTTGATATGGGCCACATATTTAATGTTTTGAGTATGAGAGGATAAAGTCTATTCCAAGGCTTGTGCTTTCTTGTGCATATTGAACTTGGACTTCCCAATATCCTGATGTATAATGACTTCCATTCCTCATATCCTCAAAGTAGCTTTAGAATATAGTGATAAAAAAATCACCAAGCATTAAAGGTTTTGGTGAATTATTATATTTATTACAGTGAAATACTATCCTTAATCCTCATGAAAGTCATTAAGACTTTCTTTCTTTAAAACCTTTACTATTTAATTTGACTATCCTCAATTATCTTTATCACCACCTTTGTCAAGGTCTCAAATACTCATGGATAAGATTGTACTTTTCTACCTTTCTTCATCAATGACCTTTATGACAATCCTCCTCAGTTGGTTGTGGCTTTAAAACTTATGTTTTTGTAAGCACTAAATATGGAATTACTTCAAAGACCAACAAACATTAGTGTTGTTAGAAAATGAAGCAAACCAAACCTCGCACTCCTATGAGATATTGAATCATGCTTCATAATGCAAACAAAACAACAAAAGATCAAATAAACTAATTGAGAGCATACAAAAAGCATTATGCATGCCTTATCTCATAGTGGATTGGTGCTACTTTGATGTGGAAAGTAGCCCTTTCCCAACCCTTGATAAGCTTGATGATGGATGTGCCTTGAAGATGTGATGAGATGTGATGAAATGAAAATGATGATTGTGGATTCAAAATTCCTAAGATTGTGTCCCCTAATACAATAGAGAAGACCTATATTCATAAGGAAAAGGGATGGAAGAATGAGAAACATAAAGGACGAGGGACTAAACATAAGCGAATGGCATTGTGCCACTTGTCAACATGCTAGTGGAGAGAGGTGGAACACATTTTGATCAATGTGCAAATAAATGCAATTAGGTGGATATTTGAAATTTGAAAGTTGGCTTGTGGAGGGAGATGTGGAAGAGGAGTTATTGCCACTTGGCTCAAGAAAAGGACATGTAAGAGACATAAATGTCAAGTTGGAGGATAAGACATTTGGGAGGGAGAATTCAAATTTGAAGAATATTCCAACTTGATGCCTTTTTGAATGAAAATGGAGGAATTTACAAATCAATTAAATTGATTTACATGTGCAAGTTGCAAAAGGTAAAGAAAAGAGGATTAGTGTTAGGAGTTAATTAGGATTTAATTAACTTAGATGGAATTTAGTTGAATGTGACATTTAACTTAAATATTTGGATTTATTTAAATTAAATGAGAAGATAAAGAAGATTAGTAATTTAATTAAATAAATTTGATTTATTCAATTAAATTAGGAACATTCGGATTTAATTAAATAAAATTAATTAATTTAATTAAAGGAAGACTATTGGGGATTTAATTAAATGAAGATTGATTTATTTAATTAAAAGGACATTAGGGATTTAATTAAATAAAGATTGGTTTATTTAATTAAAGGCAGAATATGATGGATTTAAATTAAATAAAGAATGGTTTACTTAATTAAAGGAAGAATAGGATGAAATAAATTGGATAAATTGCATTATCTGATTTTAGGAGGAATTAATTAAATAAGGGTTATTCAATTAATTGGTCAGTGTAGAAGTGATCAAGGAAGAATCAGAGTTAGTTAATCAGGATCAAGGACATGATGTCAACCAGGATATTTTTAGCACGTCTACATTTTTCCCCTCTTTGAAGCAATGTCCTGTTGTTTTGGTTCAAAGAATAAACTTGTTGAGATGAAACTTAAAAAAAATTCTGATTTTTTTGGAAGCCCTAAGGGAAAGAAGTATACTGGTACATTTCCCCCTTGAGAGATCGAGTGAAAATTTTGATTTGAGGGTCAATCTTGTGACAAAGATGTTCAAGATGGACGTATGGATGGTTATGATGATGATGCAAATGAGATGGTTTTAAGATGCTTAGAATAACCAATCTATATTATCCTAAACAACTTAAATGACAATGTAATGCATGTGAGATGGATGTTACCTATATGGTTATGCAATAGATGTTTTATGCAAATGTATAGTTTATGAGATGCTTAAACTAACATATCTATATTATGATGGAAATACATGTATGTGAAATGATTAATGTTTCCTATTATGATATGATTGATATGTAGTATGCTGATGGTTTGTGGATGCAGGATGGATGCATTGGTGATGTTTTTGATTAATTGTCATGGTACCATGTTAGCATGGAAAGAAGACAGAAGAAATAAGATCCAATAAGGCCACATTATTAGAGATGATAATGATGATGATGATGATGATGATTTTCTTATCAGGAATTGGGATTTTAAAAGGGATACTTACCTTATGTTTGATAATACACATAGGCACGATGCATCAAGGTATAAAGAACCAGTATGGCATTGCACCTAGTGTGATGGACTTTGACTCGACAATCAGATAGGTGTACTCCTGTTCACACCTAACATATGGAACCTTATCTAAAATGTAGCTCAGATATTCCAAGCATCTCAGACCAAAACATAGAAAGGAAAGCCTTCCTGTGTGGTCAACAAGACACCTAAAACACCTTCCCTACACCCAAACAAAGCATGCATGACCAAAGTTATATTACTAGAATATCCCACAAGCACAACAGATAAAAAGATATTGATCGTTGCCCCATTCCTTTCTCTCTAAATCTCTTTGTTTGGACATCATCGAGAGGTCATTGGAACGAGTGCAATAAGATAATTTAAAAGACAAAGATCAAACAAACAAACAAGCTAATGTTCTTCAATACTGCTAGCCAAGACTAAACTATGGTGATGCCTGATGTTGATGTCCATTGTAGGAAGGATGCATCCTAGGACATGATGATATCAGATGATGATGAGATTTGATTGGATGATAGGCTATTAATACCAAGAGTTGACCAACTTGTTTACTTACTGACCTAGAATTGAGACTTTGACGCTTTAGTTTTCACTTGTACCTACTAGACTTGTTTCTGATTGTTTCACCAAAGATTGAGGGTGATGATTGATTTATGTTGATGTGTTTTTTATGCACTTCTCAACACAGGCAGTGCGTAGGTGCACTACCTCTCTTGAAAGACAATCTTCCACAATCAGATTGCAGAACACTATCCCAAGGTCTCTAATGTCAAGTCTTGACAGTGCTTAGAATATCTTAGTTGTTTGATGTGATTTGCTGGAATCACAAGGCGGTCTTATGGATGAGTTACAAAACATGGGAAGTTGGGTTTGCAAATGCAGTTTCAAAGTGCTGGAAGTGAATGAACAATGGTTGTCCACTCAAAACAGCAAGCTGAAACTCATCAAGTTCATCTGATTTAGCTTCATGGTGATGCTTTGGATCCTACTCTAACCAAGGATTAAAAGAAATACAAAAGCAGAAGGGTTAAGAAAGCTATTCTAATCCTAAGCTACAAATGAATAGTAACAATGGTGGCTGCTAAAGTAGACAAACTTCCTAAACTAGGTTTTGCTTGGCCAAGAGAAACCTACAGTTGCACAAAACCAGTGCAATCTTCTAAGGACTACATATTTTCACATTACATACACACATCATGTACATGCAATTGAACTAAGTTACAACAATAAAGGAAAGAGGGTCAGACTAGCTTTGCAAAGTGATTCATCATCAATGAACCACAAAAAGCATGAGCTGGAAGTTCATCAAATACTGAAACAACAAACACCATCACCACTCCCATTCAAGAAACTAACACTAAAACTAACATGGAAGGTGAACCATGCATACATAAAGAGAAAACTCAAAAGGAACACCCATAACTCATGCAATGCTACTTTCTATTGCTACAAAATGTCTTTACATCAATTCTCCAACCCTTACAAATGAGGGGCAAGCCCCTATTTATAGTTTTCCAAAGCCCAAATGAATGGCTAGGATCAATTTGCAACGAATGGCCCAGATTCAATTACATTAGGGTTTCACCTACCCCTCATTATCCAGTAATTTTAAAATACATCATTTGTCATTTCCCTATTTTGTCACCTAGTGCCAGTCACTATAGCAACTTCATCATTTAGCTGATTGCCCTTTTCACTGTAGCAGAAACTGCTTGAAAGCTACCTTCTTACTTGATGTGTTTGCAGTGTTCTTCCTTGGATCAAACGAGCCCATCGACGATTAGCATCAATGGATTGGTTGCCTTTGATTCAGATTGACAACCACCTCATGCCTTCTTCAAGGCCACCCCCTTGCATTTTTTTCCTTGACCTCCTTGGCACAGACCTTCTTCTAATGTCGACCCTGTTGGTGGGTGCTACAAGGAAAGGAAGTCATGAAATGAATGGTGATAGGAGCTATGTGCATTCCTCATTTAGCTTTCTCGATGGGTCTCTTGATGGACCTGCAGTAGACTCCTTGAATCCTGCATACATGAAATGTTGTAAGTGCTTTCATACAAAAAAAAGGAAAACATTAGTCAAATCTTTGCAAAATCCTTGTTAGATTCATCCATGCATCATCAAAAGATCATAATATTCATATTTGGAGCTCATCTAGACCATAAACATTAATGCAGACCCAAGGGGGTGGGCAGCGAACAAGGGACAGCAAACCGGAAGTGAAGTTCTCGGACCCCACAAAACATAGCAAAACCAATATTTTTCAATTATAGCACATGGGAAAACAGGAAGGAAGAGTGCCCAGAAAACTTCCTTAAGGTTGGACTCATTTTACGAAAACTGGAAGCTCAAAATAGCCACGGAGGGGCCGGGCTTCGGAGATCGGGTCATCGGGGGCCGACGGATGTTCAAAACGGCCACTGACGGACGAAGTCCCAGAAATAGCCATGGAGGGGCCGGGCTTTGGAGGTCGGGTCACTAGGGGCCGACAAATGATGAAGCGATGACGGATGGCAGATGACGGACAGACGACGGATGACGAACGGTGAACGGTGGACAGACGATGGATGACGAATGGTAGACAACAGACGGACGGCGAATGACAGATGGACGATGGACGACGGATGGACGGCGGACGATGACAATGAAGAGACAACAGACGGACGACAAACGGATGATGAATGACAGACGGACGGAAAATGGCAGACGGACGGTAGACGGTAGACGGACGATGGACGATGGTGGATGGCAAACGGACGACAGATGGTGGCAGACGGCGGATGGACAATGGATGGTAGTGGATGACAGACGGATGACAAATGGTGATGGACGGACGACAAATGACAAAGCGGACAGACGACGGATGATGGAGGACGAAGCAATGATAGACGATGACGGATGGCGGACGATGACGAATGGCAGATGATGAAGCGACAACGGACGAACGGCGGACGACGAAGCAACGACGAATGGACGATGGATGATCGACGAGCGATGGACAGTAGACGGCGGATGGACGATGGACGACGGATGATGGACGATGAAGCGATGACGGATGGCGGACAGACGATGGATGGTGGACGATGGACGGATGATAGATGGCAGACGATGAACGAGAAATAGATGGCGGACTGCAGATGACGGATGGACGACAGACGGTGGATGAATAGCGGATGATGATGACGAAGCAACGATGGACTAACGACGGACGACAAATGGCGGTGGACGGCGGATGGCAGCAGATGATGGACGGCAGCAGATGGCAGACGGATGACGGATGACAGACGACAAAGTGATGACGGATGGCGGATGGCGAATGACAGATGGACGATGGACAACGGATGATGACAGACACCGGACAACGAATGACGATGGATAGATGATGGATGACAGACGACAGACAGGTGACGAACGATGGATGATGAAGCAGGTGGACGATGATGGACGATGAAGCAAGTGGACGGTGGATGGCAGACGGATGATGGACGATGTAGCGGACAAACGATAGATAATGGATGACAAAGCGATGATGGACAACAGACGACGAATGGACGACGGACGACGAAGTGACAACAGATGGATGGACGATGGATGACAGACTGGTGGACGACGAATAGATGATGGACAACAGATGGTAGTGGATGGCGGATGGATGACGGATGACGCAGCGACGACGGATGACGACACTAGACAACATTTCGAAGGAGCGGAACCAAAGGGCCAGAAGGACGGCGACGAACGGACGCTCGACCGAATCTCGATAGTACAGGAGGGTTATGACAGAGAAGGTTGAATTTAGGCACGTGGGTCAAGGTTAGATTTCGAATCTGAGCTCATTTGGATCAATTTAGGAGCATCCAGAGGTCCATGGCTAGAAAGTTGTCTGGAGATAGTTGTTTAGAACGGCCAAGCAAAAACGGAGTTTCGGGATAGGAACTCTGGGATCCGGGGTCTTCACCATTTTCAAGTGATCCGGCTCAGAGGGTCGGGATGCCACGGTGCTTTTGCTATTTGGGACGGCAATCATCGAATGGAAGTTCAGAGTTTCGGGCCCAGGAGGGGAGGAAGTCGTCAGTTCATTTTCGGTTTTCAATCAGGCAGAGGGAGCTCATTCTGCTGATAGCCGATCGGTGAGACATCATTCATTATCCTGGTGACCAGAAGTTCTAGTCGGTGTGAAAGTATGCCTTGGAGAAAGGTCTCGGTGACATCCAGAAGTCTTGTCGACTGAGCATGTTGGTAGGAAAAATTTTCGATGGGGAGATGTCTAGATGAGATCTGAATGTCTTGCCGATCGATGGGAAGAATGCTCATCGGCGATAGATTTATGTCCTCGGTGAGAGGTCTCGCCGACTTCCTTGTGTCTCGTTGAACAAGCATATTGGTAGGAGGTTGATCTTCGGTGTGAGGTCACAGCGACTTCGCAAGGTCCTACCGACCCTTCCCTCGGCGTGAGGTTTCTGCAGCGGGGAGATGTCTTGGCGAGATCCTTGGGTCTTGCTAATGGCAAAAAGAGGACATCGGTGAGAAGTCTTTCATTGATGCAATGTCCCAGTGAACCCATGATGTCTTGCTGACTACCAAGAGGAAGACTGGACCTGGCATGAGCATCTTGATTTTGAGATTCATGGCAGTCGGGAAGGTGGAGCTCAGAGCTTGAAAGGGCGAGAGGTTTGCACTTTCGGCGAGAGGTCCGGGCGACCTCTAAATACTTCACCGACTGCCAAGAAGCATACTAGGCCCGACACCAGTGTTGGTTGTTGGGTTTTCTTCGTAAGTGTTTGTGGCAATGGGGAAGCTGGAGCCCGACGCTCGGAAGGCCCGGGATGATTTTCTCTTTCAGAACGGTGAAGGAGGGATGGAGCTCTGGCGGCTGGGGCCCGGCAGGGGAAAGGTCGTTTAGAGTTCAGATTGGGATTCTAGCGTACGAACGATGGACGAACGTTGAATGGACGGCAGACCCAGAGGGCCAGAAGGATGAGGTCCCCTGGCCGTATGGACATGGTAAATGTCATAGGGAAACCCGCCAACGAAAACTCGAGGGGGGGGACTCGAAGGGTCCCAAAAGCAAACTTCCAAGGGATCTCCGCAAAGGAAGAAGACTTACCAAAAATCAGGTGGGTGAATTTGGTAAGGGAAATTTTATCATTTGAAGGCACATGACCAATTTAGGCTCCAGGAAATGGGCACACAAAACAAATTGGGAGCAAAGTAGCCCGTCAGGAGCGAAAAAAAGGGGGTCCTTGCCTACGGCGGGGCATGTGTGCAAAACATGTACAACAATTTATTATGAGTGATATTATTCCAGGTGAAAGTGAGATGGGGATGGATGGATTTTTTCAAATATTTGGATGTTTTTGATATTTTGAAATGTTTTGAGGTTGTTTTGGTATTTTTGAGATTTTTGCAAATGTTTTGATTTTCAAATTTTCTAATGTTTTGGGGTTTTATGATATTTTGACCAAGAGACTAACCTAAAGACCTATCATAAGGGCCTCAGGGGTTGATCAAAGATTAGCCTTTCCTATATTATACACGCAGAGACCATGTAGTTCGACTGACATAGACTTGATTATTGATGAGATATGACCAAATGGATTGCCAGTTTATTATGATAGACTCCTAAAGGACTGAACTAAGTGTCTCAAGGGAAGATCAAAGATCAACCTTGCCTACGTTCAAATATTAGAGACTCGTAGTTCGATTGACACAGACTTGATTATCGAAATATGGTGGGCACCAGATGTAAACACTAAATCTGCAATTACTTCAAAGACCAACAAACATTAGTGTTGTTAGAAATTGAAATAACCAAACCTAGCACTCCTATGAGATATTGAATCATGCTTCATAATGCAAACAAAACAACAAAATATCAAAAAAACTAATTGAGACCATACAAAAAGCATTATGCATACCTTATCTCATAGTGGATTGGTGCTACTTTGATGTCGAAAGTAGCCCTTTCCCAACCCTTGATAAGCTTGATGATGGATGTACCTTGAATATGTGATGAGATGTGATGAAATGCAAATGATGATCGTGGATTCAAAATGCTAAGATTGTGTCCCCTAATACAATAGAGAAGGCCTCTATTTATAAGGAAAAAGGATGGAAGAATGAGAAACATGAAGGATGTGGGACTAAACATAAGTGAATGGAATTGTGCCACTTGTGAACATGCTTGTGGAGAGAGGTGGAGCACATTTTGATCAATTGGCAAATAAATGCAATTAGGTGGATATTTGAAATTTGAAAGTTGGCTTGTGGAGGGAGATGTGGAAGAGGAATTATTGCCACTTGGCTCAAGAAAAAAGGACATGTAAGAGTCATAAATTCCAAGTTGGAGGATAAGATATTTGGGAGGGAGAATTCAAATTTGAAGAATATTCCAACTTGATGCCTTTTTGAATGAAAATGGAGGAATTTATAAATCAATTAAATTGATTTACATGTGCAAGTTGCAAAAGCTAGAGAAAAGGGGATTAGTGTTAGGAGTTAATTAGGATTTAATTAACTTAGATGGAATTTAGTTGAATGTGACATTTAACTTAAGTATTTGGATTTATTTAAATTAAATGAGAAGATAAAGAAGCTTAGTAATTTAATTAAATAAATTTGATTTATTCAATTAAATTAGGAACTGTGTACCTTAATGTTTTACCCTACTCTAATGTGCAAAATAACTTAAAAATGTGAATGATAAAAGACTAAGGACACTTCAAGATTAGCCTAAAGAGTGATAAAACAAGGAAAATAAGTAGATGAAACAAATGGAAATAGTTATACCTCCCTTGTTGTTGAAGACTCCTTGGTTGGCCTTTGATTTGGATGACTTTGTGTGCTCCTTAGATGGCTTCTTGAGTGGATAAATGCAAGATCAACTTATGCAAAATGATTAAAATGGATGGCTAGATGATGGTAAATGAGTGAGAATGCAAATTGGCAACATGTAGTTACTCAAATCCAAAGTGTTGAAAATTCCCTTGAGGAGGGGGTATTTATAGGAGAATTCAACGGTTGAGATGCATCCAACAAGGCCAAGATGAAGGGCTATGGTGGGTTGAGAACCCACAAGCCCTTACATCTTGACATGTGGATGGTGAGGTGGCCAAAAGGTACATGAGGTGGAGGAAGGAAAAGTACCTTCCAAGTACATTGGGAGATGGGAAGAATCTTGGGTGAATAAAAGTGAATTTTAAATTCACAATGATTGGAAGAATCTAGTGGATAAGACAATGTTCCCAAAATGTGGGAGTTTGTCACATGTGACTTGATGTGACAACTCAAAGGTTCTAGAAGATGCATGGGAAAAGGGGATTTTAGGAGGAATAAAAAGGAATTAAAAATTCCTTGGGGGATGGAGAGAGTTGACCAAGGTACTGATTAAGATTAATTAATCAGTAATTAGAAGATAAATGAGGATTAGAATCCAACTTGCAAAAGTTGGAGGATGTGACACATCCTAATCAAGGATTAGGCATGTGCACATCCCTAATGAAGAAATTAGGAGATGGATTAGGATTAGATGAAAATGACATGTGAAGAATTAAATAAATGTAATATTTATTTAATTCATTTGATGAAAAGGGGATTAAAGAGGGTAAGGTATTTAATTAATAAATACCTTAGGGATTTGGCAGAACTAAGGATATTAATTAAATAATAGTAATATTACTTAATTAACTCGGATAAGAGGATGTTTAAATGAAAAGTGATAAATTTGGATAAATTAAGTGTCCAAATTTGGATGTCTACAGGAACATTAGGATTTAATTAAATAAAATTAATTAATTTAATTAAAGGAAGACTATTGGGGATTTAATTAAATGAAGATTGATTTATTTAATTAAAAGGACATTAGGGATTTAATTAAATAAATATTGATTTATTTAATTAAGGCAGATTATGATGGATTTTAATTAAATAAAGATTGATTTATTTAATTAAAGGAAGAATGTGATGAAATAAATCTGATAAATTTTATTATATGATTTTAGGAGGAATTAATTAAATAAAGGTTATTCAATTAATCAGTCATTGTAGAAGAATCAAGGAAGAATCAGAGTTAGTTAATAGGGATCAAGTGCATGATGTCGACCAGGATATTTTTAGTGTCTACAATTTCAATCTATGACCATCTTTGTGATTGTCATCATAGAAAGTTACCTTATCTTCACGCTTTTAGACTATCATTTCAATCCTGAACAAAAATGACATGGGTTTGGAGGAAGAGGGAGTTCTTTTCATTATGTTATATTTTTCTTTTTATTAATTAGTGAGGGTTTATTTATGAGACATTCACCTTATACCTTATACAAATCATCCACTAAGGATGGACATGTCCATTACATGACTTAAAATTCCATACATGGCCTATGAAGGGCCAACACATCTACCACATACCTCAACTGTGGGATTATTGTTGTACCATGCTATTTGGTTCTGAGATGTAACTTTGAGGATTCAAACCTAACTATTTGATTTAAGAACTCAATGGCTTAACCATATGAGCTCAACACCTTTGATCATTATGTTAGGTTCTTAATAACATAATAGATATGCAATAGGTGCTAGCCACTAGTCTCTACATTAGCCTTCTTTAAATAATAGATTCTACTTGGAATGTTCCCTAAGGAGCTATACAATGTATATGTTACTTGTTCATTTGTTGTTTATTTGTGGTGCTAGCTCTCACTAAGGTTTATTTTGTTCAACCAATGAGTATGGTACTTCTTGGTGTTGTGGGGTTCAAATTAATGGGAAATTTGAACAATGGAGTGAAAAACACTGACTTGGTTTTAGCTGTGACTCAAATGCTACAAAAGAATTGTGTTTTTGGACAAAAAAAATGAATTTTATGGTAAGTTTACTGTACGAATTTTGTTTCCCAAGTCTCTTTTGTTACACTTCATTTTTTGGTTTATGAAGCTCTACTAACTATGGAATTTCTTGTAGTTGAGTTGATTTGTGGCATGCTTTGATTGTGAATTGTCACTTTATGTATTCAATTGAGGTGATGGTATGGGTAAATTGTCACTTGTTGATCGAGCAAATATTGCAAACATGTCTCCTGAATATGGAGCAACCATGGCATTCTTCCCTGTAGATCATGTTACTCTAGAGTATTTGAAATTGACTGGTCATAGTGATGAGACAGTGAATACTTATAATTTCTACTTCTACGAAAATACATTCCTTTTGTCAGATGATGTTACTTCTTGTCAATTGCAAATAAAAATGATTGGGGTTTATCTTTGTGCAAATAGGATGTTTGTGGACTACAATGAGGTAGGGACTACTTTTTTTCTATTTAATTTGAATGTTAATGAATTCCTATTTGTTGTTGACACAAACTGAGTTATGTCACTATCATTTGTGAGTGTTCTCCTTCCGTAGATAATCCTATAACTGCCCTCTATTATTATCATCATGTCATTACAATGCTCTTAATTTCACCTTTGTTCTTTGCTCTTACTGTTGCTGCAAGTAATTGTTCTGTTACACTTTCCAATGTCACATGCCATGCAACATCATATCCCCACCCTATGAAAAGACTATTAATTGTCCATTGATCTTGTTCACCCTCATTATCCTCATCTTCTTTGGCTTCTACTTTGACATGATCCTCTTGATTGTCCACTAGAGTGATATTTTCTAAGCATTAAAACCCCTTTTGGAGCACTTTCATTATCATTTCTAAAAGGTGGTTGTCCTCTTCAAGCTTCATAATCATGATCTTCCTTGGAGTCTTTTTGTCTCATATTGCTCCTCTATAAGGTCTTGCCCCTTTATTGCATAGGTTTCATTGTCTATTATGTGCATATTTTCATGAGTAATCTTGTATATAGCACTGTGTTTGAAGGTTTGCTCCTCTTTACATATGGTCCTGAAAAGAAAGTCTTCAAAGATCTAATTGAAATCCTCTTGGTACATGTTGAATAAATGTATACAAGAGAAATTATTATTCCTACAAGAACCACAACACTTACTGCACCTCCAACTATAACTCAATCTTGTATTTTGGCCTCCCTTAATCACTATTTTGATGAATGTTTGGGGAATTTAATGTTAATGCAACCTAATATATCAATGAACCTTGAAATATTTTCATCATGTAGTACCCCTCCATTTATGCTATACTTTATGTTGATACTTTCTCATACTGTTAGACTTATGTTGTTTTGTTGGATACTTGGATCGCTGATTTTGAGCGATGATGGATTATACTGTGACATGATGATACTTTGTGTGATGTTTATTGTTTTCAGACATGACATGATTTAGCGTAGATGCTTAATTTCAGTTGTTATTGCTATGCACATGCTTATGATGGACTAACAACAAGTATTGAGTCAGTTTTATGTGAGTGTATTGGTGTGGAGAACAGAATCGCATCACTCGCTTGCGAGTGCCCTGCGATATCTGTGATTTTCTCCGCACGGTGTGTCTGTTTTAAATGCTTTATATATATATATATACATGTATGTACAATGTTTGCTTGGTTGCAGGATTTGCAGGTACATGACATCGACTCCACCTGTGTAATCAGGTCTGAGCGTGTCAAGACTCAACGGAATTGTTGAATGGGAGATAGTAGTTAGGTTTATCCTAGTCCAATCTCTAACCTTAGTATTAGTACGTTGTCAGTTTTTAGTTTGGGTCATAGGTTGTTTTGTAATGTGTTCTGTTGGTTAAATTGTTTTCAAAAAGGTAAATGTTGGTTATGTTTTAATGTTAATCATTGTGTTTTATTTATTGTTATTAATTAATATTTAAATATGATTGAAATTTATTTATTTAATAATTTAATACATTAGTTAGTTTAATTAGTTAAATAGTTGATCTTTAAAAGGATTTAACTATTTGATTAAATAAATTAATTAATTAGATTAAATTATTAAGTGCATAAATTATATTGTATTTAAATAAATGAGAGAAATTAGAAATTTAAATAAAATATTATGCATGTAAATTAAATTGTGTTTGGGAATTTATTTTTAGTATTTAAATTAAATAAATAAGTTAATTGCATGTGATTTGAAAATTTGAGTTTTAAAATTTAAATTTAAATTTATTAATTAAAATTACATGCAAAATTTAAATGGCAAAACTGCCGAGAGGTGGAGAAGATATTTTCTCAACAACCTCTCGACATGTGTGTGAGTGCCATAATTTCATTTGGGTTGTTGAAATTTTTTACGGAGGATATTGAGGATCTCGGAAATTGCACGGGATTATTCAATTGCCTCGGGGGAAATTTTTCTGGGCACTGGCAAAAAAAATAAAAATATTTTTCTTCTCTGTGTGTAAAAATCCAAAATTTCTTAAGAATTGGTATTCCTCTCTGTTGGGGTTGTTATTTCTTTTGGAAGATCCTTTAAAGAATCTTGGAAGTTGGTGGTTGGATATTTTGTGGATCTTGGGATCTTCTTGGAGAAGCTTTTGGGGATTTACTTTCTACAGGCAAGGGGTTACATTCTTCAAGGCAGCTATTTATCCAGGTATTTCTCTTGTGATTAAATTAATTTCTTTTAAAAGAAATCTGGGCGAATGTTTGAATGAGAAAGTTTTAAATTCTTTTAAGAAAATTTAGAGATTAAATTAGTGAGATTTGATTTCTTGTCTGTGAATAAATTAGAGCAAACAAGTATTTAATTTATCATTAGAAATTTACAGAAAAGTTGAAGAATTTTAGAAGAATTTCTGAATTAAAATTCTCTGTTTGTCTTTAAAGAAAATTCTGGTAAAACCTACAGAGGGAAAAATTTCATGATTACCTGTTTGTTTTGGAAATAAATCTGGAGATTTAGTTATTGAAAGAAAATTCTTTCATTTCTGTTTTTGAAATATACACAGATACAGTGTTATACTGTTATGAAAATAATATATATCTATACAAATTTAAAAAAAACAGCTACAGAAATTTATAGTTATTGGAAAATTTATATATACAAAAATGTATTTATACATAGTAGTGAATGAATTAAATGTGAGAAAATTCTTTTTTATTTAAATCGCCGTATGGATAAAATCCGCAGGCTTGAAGATTTTTATTTATTTGCTATCGGAATTTTCTTTGTTTTTATTTTTAAATATTTATAAACTCGTATGTATGTTGCCGAGTAAGCAACAGGGGAGGGTTTTCCCCTCCCAGCCGCCGCTCCCATCGAGAGGCGCGGCTGCTGTGAGGGCAGTGCCCTCCACCAAGGTGTGGAGGTAGCGCTGCCTCACAGGCAGCGCGTCCTCTCATGGGTGACTGCTGTGTGCGGGGTTAAAACCCCCAAAAATTGTTTAAAATTAACTTTCATTTAAAAAAAAAGAAAATGGTATTTGGTAATATGTGTAATGCGGATTTATATTAAGATTTGTAATTTCGGTTTTATTTATATATATTTGTAATATGTGAAATTCAAATATATAATTCGTTTTATAATATTTATATATATATATATATATATATATTAATTAAAATATATATTTAATATTTATTATATAATAATAAATTTGATAGATTATGTTGCATGAGAATTTTTATGGTTAGTTATTTTTCTTTATAGCTGGAATAAAATAGAATATTTAATGTATTTATTTATTATTAAAATTGGGAAAATCAATTTAGAACAAAATGGTGTAATTTTCTTATGAATTAGTGAATTTATTCTAGTTATTTTGATTGATTGAATGGATTTACTATATCTAAATCATAGAAAATTTTCTTTCTTGATTTACTATTAATATATTCTTTTATTTGGGATAAATTGGGAAAGTTTTTTTTGTTGGAAAAAGTCTTCCAGAATAAATTGAGATAAATGGGGAAATTGTGATTACTAAGATTAAGTTTCTAGTATTTTCTAAGTATGTGTACATGGATTGTTGGTGGTTGACACCTGGTTTATGAACTTTGTTTGTTGTTCATTATAAAGTATATAGGCTTTTATATTGTTTATGGTTATTTGTACACTAGTAAACCTTAGACAGAGAACATAGTCTTTCCCATGTTATGTTTAGGGGAGTGGCTAATTGTAAGGGCCGACACACAAAGTGGTGTCAGGGTAACTTACAATTAGTTTACTAAGTCAGTGATAATTAAATGACATTGTAGATTAGAATTAAAAACTTTTAACAAGTTATGTATGCCTCGTTTATGACTCATAAGCTACTACAGTTATGAGTATAAGTCGAGAAGGCCTGGAATGGCAAAATCGGTGTCTCGTTTCCTTAAGAGGCATTCGATTCTGCAACTGTATGCAATAGGGGCCGAGTTTCGTAAGAGGTTACCAGGGTAACCCAAGGATTGGGGGCCGGGACCTAGGAAGGAACACCAGGGTAACCGTTGCATCGTTGTGATGACACTCCACCTAGAATAACAGTAAACCTTGTGTTTGTGTTTCAAATCAATTGTCAAATCTGGAAGCAATGTAACCAATAATGTGTTTGTACTAGTGTCTAGGGTTAGTAGATTAGGTCTAGGTAGCCTTATTACTATCTCCTAGCACGGGGGGTGGACCTACGGGTACCACATGGTTGGGTGGAACGTGCACCTTACTCCGTTGGGTCCCCAGTTTGTTCGTTGCATAGAGAGCTTCATGGATGGAGAGCTCACACATGGATTCCTTCTATACTTTCATCATTGTATATTGTGAACTTGTAATGTAAAAGCATCCCTCAATTGTATAAGAGGTGATCATTTGTAAAATTGTAACTGTTATTTGAACTATCTCATCAAATGGATGAGCAATGTAATATCATATCAATGCAATGTATGGAAACATATTTGTACTTCATTATATCTTGAATGGGAATTTAAATTATTATGCAATGTTTATTTTATGTTATGAATTATTAAGTGCAATGCGAAATACTTAAGTCGCTTATGGGGAACTTAAAGTAGTGTAACGTCGTTTAACCTAAGAATGTATGCAACTAAATAACATAATATTAATACTTTAAAAAAAAATTATTACACTTTTATATCACTTTTGCAACATTCTTAGGTTATTTAGACGGGCATTACAGATTGGTATCAGAGCCAGGTTACAAACAATGGACGGTCTAGGTAATCTAGAGCCCATTAGGTTGACCTAGTACGTAGTGTCGCAACTGATAACCTTGGTTGAACAGTATCTAAGACTCGTAAATTGTCTTGTGTAGGAACATGCCTAGGCGAGGAGGAAGAGGTCATGGTAGAGGTAGAGGTGGAGGCCATGGGCCAATCCCTCAGGTTACTCCCCCTCCTAGCCCTCACCATAGTGACCAAGCGGATCAGATGGGTGAGAGAAATGAGGGAAAAAATCCCAAACAGTCAGCAGTAGGGGGTTCTCAGATACGTCCACTTTTAGAGGAGGTCCTAGCTCGTCTTGGACCTAGACAGGTAGATGAACAGGAGGTTGTGAGAGAGAGGGATAGATCCCCTAGGAGAGTAGATGACACAGCACATCAGGATTCTATTATTGCTGGTCACATGAGGGATTTACTGAGAGCACGTCCTCCTACCTTTGATGGTTCTGGAGGAGGATTAGAGGCAGATACCTGGTTACTTGATTTGGGTAGATGCTTTGCAATGCACCCTTATGGTAGCAATACCCGTGCCAGATGCACTATTATGCACTTGAGAGGATTCACCTCTACATGGTGGCGCCTAGAGGAGTAGAAGCTCCACATTGATATTGGTTCTATGTCTTGGGAGATGTTTCTCGAGAGGTTCAGAGCTCGGTTCCTTTCGAAACACTGGAGGCAGCGTAGGTCTGACGAGTTCCATGATCTACGCCAGTTAGCTCTTTCTGTAGAGCAATACGAACGTAGGTTCTACGAACTCAAGCAGTATGCTGGTATTGGCGATGATGAGCCTATGCTAGTACAACATTTTATTAGGGGCTTAAATGCCCGTATCAGTGGTGGTGTCCGAGTCTTTGAGCCAAAGACTATGGAGGTCACAGTGGAGAAGGCTCGCATAGTTGAGGAGAACCTTAATATGGCTTTAGGTGGGCATACAGGAGTGCAGATTGGGAGTGCTCCTGCAGCAGGTTTTAGTCCACGGGGTGGACAGGGACAGACAGGTGGTTCTTCCAAGAACCAACAGACACCCACAAAGGGTGGGCAGCAACAAAGAACACCTCAAAAGAACAATAACCCTCAACCACAACAACAAAATAGTCCTCAGTCAGGAAAGGGTCGTAACTGGTGGCGCAACAAGCGCAATAGGCAGGATCAGCCTGCACATAGTGCACAGTCTACCATCAGTAGGGGTAGTTTCCAGCAGTCCAATGCACCTTCGGGTGGCAGAGGATTTGGTAGAGGCATAGGTACAGGTTTTTATTCTTGTGGGCAGCATGGGCACATAGCTAGGCAGTGTCCGATGAGAGGTTCTACTGGATATGGGCCTCGACCTACAGTTTCAGAGCCTACGGTGGGCGATGCAGGACGAGCTCATACAGTATATGCAGTAGTTAATGACCGCCAAGCCGATCACCAGAATACGGTGGTCGAATCTTCAGGTAAGTTAAATGGTGTTAATGTATCTATACTTTTTGATTCTGGAGCTACTGACTCCTTTATTTCACCGACCATTGTTGACAGTTGTGGTCTTGTGGTGGTAAAACAAGGTGGTAAATGGAAAGTTGAATTCGCCTTAGGGGTGAAAGTAGTAGTAGATAACTTAGTACATAACTGTGAACTTAAAATAGGTACGTTAACTACCTTAGTAGATTTATATGTTACACCTTTAGGATCATACGATATAGTGTTAGGTATGGATTGGTTAGCATCTCATCATGCAGTAATTGACTATCGACTTAAGATAGTTAGTTGCATTAATGATTTAGGTGCGAAAGTGGAAATCGTAGGTATTCATAGACCTATCTCTTTGCGGATGATTTCTGCTATGCAACTAAAGAGATGTCTTCATCAGGGATGTCAACTGTTTGCAACAACAGTTACCGATTTAGATGAGGGTGAGAGTCGAGAGGTATCTCTTGATGATCATCCTATTCTTAGGGAATTCGCGGATGTATTTCCTGATGACATTCCTGGAATGCCATCGAAGAGGGATATTGACTTTAGAGTTGACCTAGTTCCTGGAGCTGAGCCTATATCTAGAGCTCCTTATAGAATGACGACTCAAGAGTTAGAGGAACTTCGTATTCAGTTAGAGGAACTTTTAGAAAAGGGTTTTATTCGTCCAAGTGTTTCCCCTTGGGGAGCACCTGTCATCTTCGTAAAGAAGGACGGATCTCTTAGGCTGTGCATTGACTATCGTCAATTGAACAAGGTTACGATTAAGAATCGTTATCCTTTGCCTAGAATCGATGATCTTTTTGATCAAATTAAGGGAGCTAATGTGTTCTCTAAAATTGATTTGAAATCCGGTTATCATCAATTGCGTATAGCTGAAGCAGACATTCACAAAACTGCTTTTTGAACTCGTTATGGGCATTATGAATTCACAATAGTACCCTTTGGGTTAACGAACACACCATCCATATTCATGAGTTTAATGAATGGTGTATTTCGTACATACCTTGATCGCTTTGTCCTGGTATTTCTCGATGACATTTTAGTCTATTCGAGGAACATGAAGGAACATGAAGAACACTTGAGACAGGTGTTGCAATGTTTAAGAGAAAACCAATTGTTTGCAAACCTGAAGAAGTGTGACTTATTTCAATCTGAAATTAAATACCTAGGACATGTGATATCTGGTAAAGGTATTGCTGTGGATCCTTCAAAGATTCAAGCCATAGTTGATTGGCCCGCACCTACTAATGTAGGTGAAGTTCGTAGTTTTATGGGGTTATCCGGCTATTATAGATGTTTTGTAGAGGGTTTTTCTAGGATCGGTCATCCTATTACTTCTCTTCAAAGGAAAGGGAAGAAGTTTGTTTGGACGGATTAGTGTCAGTTAGCTTTTCAGACTCTTAAAGAAAAGTTGACTAATGCGCCTATACTTATCGTTCCTGATCCTACTAAGGATTTTGTAGTTTGTACGGATGCATCTTTAGAGGGATTAGGAGCAGTTTTGATGCAAGATGGGCGTGTGGTTGCTTATGAGTCCCGCAAACTCAAGGACCACGAATTAAACTACCCTACTCATGACCTAGAACTAGCTGCAGTAGTGCATGCATTAGTTTGTTGGAGACATTTCCTGTTAGGTCATCGCTTTGAACTTCATACTGATCACCGTAGTTTGCAGTATATTTTTACGCAACCTAATTTGAATGCAAGGAAAAGACGGTGGATGGAGTTCTTGTGTGAGTACGATTTTGAAGTAAAGTATGTTCAAGGCAAAGAGAACGTAGTGGCTGACGCTCTTAGCCGTCGTAGACATGAGATCTCTGCTACTACTCTTGAAGTAGATTTGAGAGGTCAAATAGTGGTTGTACTTCCTACTGATAGATTATATCAGGAAGTGAAGTCGGAGATTGAGTCGGGTAGACCTTTAGAAGGTCGATTTGAAGGTTATGTCCTAGAAACAGATGGTATATTACGACATGTAGGTCGCATCTATGTACCTCATGTAGAGAGTCTTCGTACATTAATCATGACTGAAGCTCATAGAGCTCCGTATTCAGCTCATCCAAGTGTCAAGAAAATGCATGCCGATCTTAGGCAATTGTATTTCTGGCCTGGTATGAAACGTGATATTACTGATTATGTATCGAGATGTCTTGAATGCCAGCGAGTCAAAGCTGAGCATCATCATCCTGCTGGATTATTGCAGCCACATCTCATTCCCGAATGGAAATGGGATATTATATCCATCGATTTTATTGTGGGGTTACCTATGTCATCACGTCAACATGATGCCATTATGGTAACTGTTGACCATTTGACTAAAGTAGCTCACTTTTCACCCGTACGTTCATCATATAATGCCTCATCTGTAGCTAGGATATTCATGGAGGACATCATTAGGTTACATGGAATTCCTCGTAGGATCATATCGGATAGAGATCCTGTATTCACTTCAGCTTTATGGACTTCCTTACAACGTGCATTAGGTACACAGTTGAACTTTAGTTCAGCCTATCATCCTCAAACCGATGGTCAAACTGAAAGAGTTAACCAAATTTTAGAAGATATGCTTAGGATGTATGTTATGGATCAACAATCACATTGGGAGGATTACTTATACTTAGTAGAATTCGCTTATAACAACAGATATCAGAGTTCTATAGGTATGCCACCATATCAGGCATTATACGGTCGTCCCTGTCGAACTCCTTTGAGTTGGGATCGATTAGAGGATAGAGTGTTGCTAGGACCTGAGATGCTTCGAGACATGGAGCAACAGGTTGACCGTATTAGAGAGCATTTGATAGCAACTCAGGATAGGAAAAAGAAGTATGCCGATGCGCATAGGATTGATCGACAGTTTGCTGTCGGTGATAGAGTGTTTCTTCGAGTGCGACCATGAAAGAGTCCAATCCGTTATGGAAAAGGCTCTAAGCTTGCACCTCGTTTCGTAGGACCATTTGAGATCTTAGAGAGAATTGGTCCCATGGCATATCGACTCGCCTTACCACCCAGTTTGTCTCGTATTCATGATGTTTTTCATGTGTCAGTACTTAGACCATATCATCCCGACATATCTCATGTACTTGATTGGAATGCGTTACAGGTAGAGGACGAGCAGCTGGCTTTGGAGCCCGTGGCCATTCTTCAGCACCGGACGCTCGGTCTCAGGGGTCGAGACGTTGATCAGGTGAGGGTCCAGTGGGATCCTAGCCATGAGGCTTCGGCTACCTAGGAGGATGCGACACGCATGAGGGAAATTTATCCCTATCTGTTCGCAGGCTTTCAGGAGCAAGCCTGATCCTAGGGGGGAGGATGTAGTACCCCTCCATTTATGCTATACTTTCTGTTGATACTTTCTCATACTGTTAGACTTATGTTGTTTTGTTGGATACTTGGATCGCTGATTTTGAGCGATGATGGACTATACTGTGACATGATGATACTTTGTGTGATGTTTATTGTTTTCAGACATGACATGATTTAGCGTAGATGCTTAATTTCAGTTGTTATTGCTATGCACATGCTTATGATGGACTAACAACAAGTATTGAGTTAGTTTTCTGTGAGTGTATTGGTGTGGAGAACAGAATCGCATCACTCGCTTGCGAGTGCCCTGCGATATCTGTGATTTTCTCCGCACGGTGTGTCTGTTTTAAATGCTTTATATATATATATATATATATATATATATATATATATATATATATATATATATATATATATATACATGTATGTACAATGTTTGCTTGGTTGCAGGATTTGCAGGTACATGACATCGACTCCACCTGTGTAATCAGGTCTGAGCGTGTCAAGACTCAACGGAATTGTTGAATGGGAGATAGTAGTTAGGTTTATCCTAGTCCAATCTCTAACCTTAGTATTAGTACGTTGTCAGTTTTTAGTTTGGGTCATAGGTTGTTTTGTAATGTGTTCTGTTGGTTAAATTGTTTTCAAAAAGGTAAATGTTGGTTATGTTTTAATGTTAATCATTGTGTTTTATTTATTGTTATTAATTAATATTTAAATATGATTGAAATTTATTTATTTAATAATTTAATACATTAGTTAGTTTAATTAGTTAAATAGTTGATCTTTAAAAGGATTTAACTATTTGATTAAATAAATTAATTAATTAGATTAAATTATTAAGTGCATAAATTATATTGTATTTAAATAAATGAGAGAAATTAGAAATTTAAATAAAATATTATGCATGTAAATTAAATTGTGTTTGGGAATTTATTTTTAGTATTTAAATTAAATAAATAAGTTAATTGCATGTGATTTGAAAATTTGAGTTTTAAAATTTAAATTTAAATTTATTAATTAAAATTACATGCAAAATTTAAATGGCAAAACTGCCGAGAGGTGGAGAAGATATTTTCTCAACAACCTCTCGACATGTGTGTGAGTGCCATAATTTCATTTGGGTTGTTGAAAATTTTTACGGAGGATATTGAGGATCTCGAAAATTGCACGGGGTTATTCAATTGCCTCGGGGGAAATTTTTCTGGGCACTGGCAAAAAAAAATAAAAATTTCTTCTCTATGTGTAAAAATCCAAAATTTCTTAAGAATTGGTATTCCTCTCTGTTGGGGTTGTTATTTCTTTTGGAAGATCCTTTAAAGAATCTTGGAAGTTGGTGGTTGGATATTTTGTGGATCTCGGGATCTTCTTGGAGAAGCTTTTGGGGATTTACTTTCTACAGGCAAGGGGTTACATTCTTCAAGGCAGCTATTTATCCAGGTATTTCTCTAGTGATTAAATTAATTTCTTTTAAAAGAAATCTGAGCGAATGTTTGAATGAGAAAGTTTTAAATTCTTTTAAGAAAATTTAGAGATTAAATTAGTGAGATTTGATTTCTTGTCTGTGAATAAATTAGAGCAAACAAGTATTTAATTTATCATTAGAAATTTACAGAAAAGTTGAAGAATTTTAGAAGAATTTCTGAATTAAAATTCTCTGTTTGTCTTTAAAGAAAATTCTGGTAAAACCTACAGAGGGAAAAATTTCATGATTACTTGTTTGTTTTGGAAATAAATCTGGAGATTTAGTTATTGAAAGAAAATTCTTTCATTTCTGTTTTTGAAATATACATAGATACAATGTTATACTGTTATGAAAATAATATATATCTATACAAATTTTAAAAAAACAGCTACAGAAATTTATAGTTATTGGAAAATTTATATATACAAAAATGTATTTATACATAGTAGTGAATGAATTAAATGTGAGAAAATTCTTTTTTATTTAAATCACCATACGGATAAAATCCGCAGGCTTGAAGATTTTTATTTATTTGCTATCAGAATTTTCTTTGTTTTTATTTTTAAATATTTATAAACTTGTATGTATGTTGCCGAGTAAGCAACAGGGGAGGGTTTTCCCCTCCCAGCCGCCGCTCCCATGGAGAGGCGCGGCTGCTGTGAGGGCAGCGCCCTCCACCAAGGTGTGGAGGTAGCGCTGCCTCACAGGCAGCGCGTCCTCTCATGGGCGACTGCTGTGTGCGGGGTTAAAACCCCCAAAAATTGTTTAAAATTAACTTTCATTTAAAAAAAATGAAAATGGTATTTGGTAATATGTGTAATGCGGATTTATATTAAGATTTGTAATTTTGATTTTATTTATATATATTTGTAATATGTGAAATTCAAATATATAATTTGTTTTATAATATTTTAATATATATATATATAAATATATATATATTAATTATAATATATATTTAATATTTATTATATAATAATAAATTTGATAGATTATGTTGCATGTGAATTTTTATGGTTAGTTATTTTTCTTTATAGCTGGAATAAAATAGAATATTTAATGTATTTATTTATTATTAAAATTGGGAAAATCAATTTACAACAAAATGGTGTAATTTTCTTATGAATTAGTGAATTTATTCTAGTTATTTTGATTGATTGAATGGATTTACTATATCTAAATCATAGAAAATTTTCTTTCTTGATTTACTATTAATATATTCTTTTATTTGGGATAAATTGGGAAAGTTTTTTTTGTTGGAAAAAGTCTTCCAGAATAAATTGAGATAAATGGGGAAATTGTGATTACTAAGATTAAGTTTCTAGTATTTTCTAAGTATGTGTACATGGATTGTTGGTGGTTGACACCTGGTTTATGAACTTTGTTTGTTGTTCATTATAAAGTATATAGGCTTTTATATTGTTTATGGTTATTTGTACACTAGTAAACCTTAGACAGAGAACATAGTCTTTCCCATGTTATGTTTAGGGGAGTAGCTAATTGTAAGGGCCGACACACAAAGTGGTGTTAGGGTAACTTACAATTAGTGTACTAAGTCAGTGATAATTAAATGACATTGTAGATTAGAATTAAAAACTTTTAACAAGTTATGTATGCCTCGTTTATGACTCATAAGCTACTACAGTTATGAGTATAAGTCGAGAAGGCCTGGAATGGAAAAATCGGTGTCTCGTTTCCTTAAGAGGCATTCGATTCCGCAACTGTATGCAATAGGGGCCGGGTTTCGTAAGAGGTTACCAGGGTAACCCAAGGATTGGGGGCCGGGACCTAGGAAGGAACACCAGGGTAACCGTTACATCGTTGTGATGACACTCCACCTAGAATAACAGTAAACCTTGTGTTTGTGTTTCAAATCAATTGTCAAATCTGGAAGCAATGTAACCAATAATGTGTTTGTACTAGTGTCTAGGGTTAGTAGATTAGGTCTAGGTAGCCTTATTACTATCTCCTAGCACGGGGGGTGGACCTACGGGTACCACATGGTTGGGTGGAACGTGCACCTTACTCCGTTGGGTCCCCAGTTTTTTCGTTGCATAGAGAGCTTCATGGATGGAGAGCTCACACATGGATTCCTTCTATACTTTCATCATTGTATATTGTGAACTTGTAATGTAAAAGCATCCCTCAATTGTATAAGAGGTGATCATTTGTAAAATTGTAACTGTTATTTGAACTATCTCATCAAATGGATGAGCAATGTAATATCATATCAATGCAATGTATGGAAACGTATTTGTACTTCATTATATCTTGAATGGGAATTTAAATTATTATGCAATGTTTATTTTATGTTATGAATTATTAAGTGCAATGTGAAATACTTAAGTCGCTTATGGGGAACTTAAAGTAGTGTAACGTCGTTTAACCTAAGAATGTATGCAACTAAATAACATAATATTAATACTTTAAAAAAAAAATTATTACACTTTTATATCACTTTTGCAACATTCTTAGGTTATTTAGACGGGCATTACACATCAAATGGAAAAAGTCTCCTAGGTGATAACTTGACTCACATTTCTCATCAAAAGTTACAGTTACTATTATATATAGATTCTCTTATAGCTATATGTTGATGAATCATTGATATATGTTGATTGCTTACACATATCAATGATTCATCAAATATGATGTCATGCCTTGTTTGATGTTAATCAAATAAAAATTTAATTATTATTGTATCACATACTAAATTAGATAGGTTCTCTTATGGCTCCATTCGGTGAAGGATCCAAATATACATTTGAGTATTTAGAAAGTAAAATATTAGCTAGGTAATTTTTTTCTAGTTGCCTAAACACAATTTTCTCTCTTTAGAATGTGCATCTTGGTGGAATGAAATGGGTGAAATTTGTGAACATCACGACATAAAAACATATTTTTCAAAAGGGGATATAACATTAATGCAAATTTTGCATACTAAATTATACAAATTTCATTGTTGCTACAAATTAAGGAGAACTACTTGTTGGATAGAAGTGTTGAGTAGCTAATGTATTTTTCCCGTTACCAAAAAAAAATTTCCATCTCTTTAGCATGTGCATCTTTTGGGGATTGAAGTAGTTGAAAATTTTCACATCATAATGGAAAGAATGTAGCTATTAAAAAGGGAAATAACATAATTGAAAAAGTTGCATACTAAATATTGGCATCAGTAAGTTAAGAATTCAAATATACAGTTGATTATTTACGAGATAAAAGTATTGAGTAGTTAATTTGGTTTTCATAGAACCTAAACAAAATGTTCTATTTAGCATGTACATCTTGATGGAACAAAATGGGTGAAATTTGTGCACATAACATAAAAAATGTGTTTATCGAAAAGGAAAATCACACTAGTACAAATATTGCATGTCAACTTAGACATATTTATTTCTATTTGTAGATTAAAGAGAACCATTTTTTGGTTTTTTTACTCTAGCTATTATTGGTTATTATGGAGTTTCAAAGCGTCTCCATATTCAAAACAAAACTTCTAAAAGCTACATGTAATATGGATTGACATAGTTTCCTGAAGCTAAATAGAACCCAAGCAATTGTTCCTTTAGGGGTAACATCTTGTCGAGGATTTTTCAACCACCAATGTGTTCTTAAGCTTTGTCAACTCATTGGAGTAAATGTGAAAAAGGACCACTATTTCTTGCACCAATAACTTGAAGAAAACATAGGAAATACAAATGGTTATCATTAGTGAGTTCATTACTATGGAAATAGTTAGTCCTACTCATGCTCTGAATGACGGGAAGCCAAGGTAATATAAAAAAACTATTCTTAACTCACAATGCTGTTAGGATGAGCTTCACATTTTTCTTCTTACATTCAACTTTCTAACTAATTCCACAATACTCAACTAATCTAGAAAAATCTTCCTATTGATTACAATCATTAGGCCCTTGCACCATATTTTGTTGATACCACAAATGTTTTTACTTTATTGCCATATATACTAGGATATTTAGGGATACTAGTATGGCATAGAGACACCAATCAAATTGGGGTATGTGGGTGAATAAATAAGAAGGTAGCCAGATTATATATAAATGTTGTCACCAAAAATTGTGAGTGTGGGGATGGAAATGTGGTCCATGTTCCTATAATAGGGCTTCCTAGAAACTATACCTAGAAATGGAGATATTTAGTAACCATTCTACGTGATCATTTACCAAAATTCCATCAATCTTGTTGGCCATGTATATTCTAGATGTGCATAATTTGTAGTGATCAATACTCAGTGTATTTCATTTTTGAGTATAGTGCATTTGGTAATTTGTGATAAAAACTTCATTTATTGGATTTTTTTGGATTTTAGTTAAGAGTATTCTTGTGAAACATGTACTAGAAGTTCATCATTTGACATTGGAGTAATAAGTAAAAATGTGGGCTTCTTGATGCTACTAATTTTGTGGATGCATAGCCTATGAGTTGAAATGGGTTGTTATTCTTGTTGTTTCTTGTAAATTATTAGAACTTCTAGAATTTTTATGGAAATAAATTTATAGGGTGTATTGTAGGACACTAATTTATTTCTATTATTATTTCACTCTATTGTAGTTGGTTTTTTTAGTTGTCATAGAGGAAGCATAGGGTTATCTTGGGAGTCGATGATTTCTTGTTGAGATTAACTCTAGCATAGATTCAGTTAATGGCCTGAGCAGTGAATTAATTGAAAAGGTATTAATATGATAACAAAACTATTAGCGCATATTTGGAAGTAAATTTTTATTAGATATTGTAGTTGCAAGTTCCACTTCAAATCACCAAATCCTTCACAAAAACTTCTACACAAAATTCAATAATGAAGAATTTATGCACAAATCATCTTTTGAATGATGCACAAAGCCTCTACTACAACACTGGATGGTTTGTTGCTAGGCCTTGCGGTGATGCAATTGATTCACTGCATCACCGCAAGGCCCACCAAATGACTGTTTGGTGTTGAAGTGGAGCCTCACATATTGTACCTTCCTTTTCAAGAGTCATAACTAGGTTCTCTTCATTTGGTTCCATACCGAGATCGATACCTGGTGTCGTAGCTAACTTTTGTCAATAGCTCCAATTCTAGTCCCATATCCACATGAAGTAAATGCAAATCTACTCCAAGTGTAGATCAATTACTAGCAAAGGCTATGAAAAAATGCACGACATTCATAGGAAGATGCATCACACCTCTGTTCATGTCAATGGGCACTAGCCACCGCAATATCGCACAATTTGTTGTTGGGCATTATGGTGATGCAGTGAATCACCCACATCACCACAATTCCCAACAAAAAACCATGTGGTGTTGCAGTGGGGGCTTTGTGCATCATTCAAAAGAGGATTTGTGCATAAATTCTTCATTATTGAATTTTGTGCAGAAGTTTTTGTGAAGGCTTTGGTGATCTAAAGTGGAACTTGCAACTATAATATCTGATAAAAATCTACTTCCAAATATTCTTTTGATGTATGTTCATATCCTCATCCAAAGATCCAATTCACACACAGGAAAGAAGGACGCTTTCAGAGGTTGAGGAGTTGGGATTTACACCCACTGGTTGCATTTTCTTAAAATTTTCCATGGAATTTTTAGAAAAACTCATTTTGAACAATATCCTTTAATCACAACATTCCATGATATCACATTTCTTTGAGGCATTTTTTGAAATAGTTTGCTTGCCTTGTCTATGCTTCCACATTTTCATGTATGTCTAGCAAGGCACTTGTAACTACAACATATGACAAAAAAATCCTTATTGCTATGCTTTGATGGATGTCCCTTCATTATTACTAAATATTTGATGTAGTGCACATTATTATAGTGCAAGCCTATTTTTCAGATTGTTTCATTTAGCATCACTAATATTCTCCACAAGAACATTGTCCCTATTTAAAATGATGGAAATGGTTCACATCCCTTAGAATAATTTCTCAGATTACAACAATATTGGAGATGCATTTAGATGGAGAAGATTTATTGATTTTGTATCATCTTTTGGTCATGTAATATAAATCAACCCATGTCTTTTCCTATCAATTGAATTATTTTTGTAAAAAAACATTTGTTATGCTTGCATTTTGCATCAATGTCCAGTCACCTCCTTGTCATTTCACAAGAACAACCTATCTTTAAAACATTGTATAGAGTTTCATTAAGAGGACTACCACCTTGCACTTTGAACCCTTGCACAGTCATAACATCCTTTGTATAAGTCTGTCCTCATTGTCATTTTTTATATGATGATCTTTTCAAACAAAAAGGATTTAAATGGTGGACACTGAAATTGTATTTATCTCCAATACTTTTTTGTGCAATTTTCATAAAAGAACCTTTGTTTAAGCACAAAATCTGAGCATGGCTTCATGGAATTATCAACTAATACCGATTATCCTGGAATTTGGACCTCATATTGACAATGAACTAAGATGGTCTAAATCCTTGTCATTCAATATCTCATGAAGCTCACAAAAAAACCCTTAGTTGCTTACTTTTATAGGGAGCTAATTGATTCCTATCAAAACCCTACCCCTCTAGTATCATTTGTGTGGAAATGTTATAATGTTGCATGCTCCTCTCGAGGCTAGCTTTGATACAAGTACTTTATTCACCAAACCTATTCAAGACTGCACTTCCATTATGTATATGCTTGATATGATACTCATTGCATTCACTAACTTACACTCAACATCATTCATTTAATTTGCATAGTACAATATCCCTGCAATCACCTCATTACAATCTTATTCAATCTAACCCTAGCAACCACTGAAAGAAGCATGTCTTCAAGATAAATTGGCATGATTATCTTTATTAAATCAACTAATTTCTTACTTCACTTTTCACACATGTACAATAAACAAACCCAAACTGTCATATGTACTAGGTCTAAGATGATATCATAACATGTAACATGAACTATCTCTAGCTTTCCAAATCATACATCACTATATTTTGTAATTTTCATTGTCACAACATGTTTGAAGGACATGTATCTATTGAGTTTAGAGGCACCAGATCTCCTAGGTGTATGGAATCATATCTTCCTTCAAAGTGATTCCTTTTCATGACATATGATTGTGACATATTTATCTCCTTGCTCAATTCAAGGCAACGAAAGTCCATGCAATGAAAATCAGTACGCAACAACAATGATGCAATGGTATTTTCACTAGGTGTTGAGAAAACCACCTATGAAGTCCATGGGATTATATTCCCACGATTGGGAAGGCCTCGGTAATTGTCAATATAATCCAACCTTCTAATTGGTAGCCTTAATCTGATTGCAAAGAGAGCAAGAAGATTGAGCCCTTGAAATCTATTATGTGATGAAACAAGTAGAAACTATTGGGAGACTCCTAAATTTTAATCAATGATTACATTAGAAGCACATAGATAAAAATTTGGAACTTTTTTGATTTTTAGTTTTTCTATTATGCTTTATGTGAAGAGACCTTTCTAAAGTTAGATATATATTCACATGTTTAAATTTTAGTAATTTTTTTTTGTATTTTTTTCAGTTTTTCTATTGTTGAGTATTTATTTTTGATCCAAATGATGAAATTATGTATAATATATATGCATGTATAATTGAAATAAACACACCACTTGAGGTTTTATTTTAAGTGATAATGTGACCAAATCACATGTATTATTGTTGAATTCTTTCAATTAGCATAATAAATGTCATTTTTCTCAAGTTCAACATGGACTGCAAAATACCTGAAACTTTGTGGTGATAACAATTTTCTTCTGGTGTAGGCTCTTATGGAGCTCTCTTTTGGTGGCAATGATGGTAGTGGAGCAATTTCAAATTTGGTGAAGGTGGGAAACATTGGTTCTATAGCTGGTGGTAATGGTGGTCTTCTTGTTGATGGTAAGGTGATGTTAGGTGAGTTTGTTGCTAATGGGAAGCAGTGTGGGTCCCCTTTTCTCCATAATGAGACTCTTGGTGGGAAAGGAGCATCGATGGTTCCTTCTCCTTCACATTCCCCTTTTTCCTTCTCGAAGCTGGGGAATCTCAGTATTGAAAATTTGTTCTTTGGTTAGTCTCGCACATTTGTGGGCACGGGTTCCAAATCCTTTGGTTTGGTCCTTCCTGGGGTCAAATCTTAAGTGGTCAAACCTCTTTAGTAAAAATCCAAAAGGTAAAAGCACTTCACCACCTGTGGCTTGTGTCTCTAATGTGGTGACAAGTGAATTTTCTATCTCTGTCCCTGACTATATTGTCTAGAAAAGTGTTTCATATATGGAAATGAATATACTGGGAAATTTTATGGGCCTTGTCCCCATATTGAAATGGTTTGTAAGTTTTTTTTGAATTTTTGCCACCCCAAGGGTTAAGTGGATGTTGTAGTAATGGAAAAAGGTTTCTTCTCATTCTCTTTCAACTCTGAGGATGATTTCATTTTGGCTTTAACAGGAGGTCCTTGGTTTATTGGGAAGTCCTCTTTGTTGCTTAAGAGGTGGGAGATGGGTTTTAATATGAACTCATGTTCTTTTTTCAGCTACTCCTATTTGGGTGAGGCTTCCTAGTCTTCCTTTGTAATTCTCGGATGAGGAAGTTTTTAAAGGAATTTCTAGCACTTTTGGATCTCTATTATCCACTAGTACAGAAAAAACTACTAAAAATTGCCTACAAATGACTAAACTTGGTCATGTGACCATTAGTAGTTTATTGCCAATTATTTATAATGTGACCAAATTAATGACTAAATAGTTTGTCATTTATTGGTTGTTTTGACTGATCGATTTGGTAGTATGTTTAGTCATATATTTAGTCATGTGTATAGTCATTGATTTAGTCAAA
Organism: Sequoia sempervirens; assembly: GCA_007258455.2. Lineage (NCBI taxonomy): Eukaryota > Viridiplantae > Streptophyta > Pinopsida > Cupressales > Cupressaceae > Sequoia > Sequoia sempervirens. Next base: position 46,365 of record VDFB02285413.1, read on the forward strand.
TCTGGTAGTATATTTAGTCATGTATTTAGTTATTGATTTAATCAGATTTAGTCATATATTTAGCCATATATTTAGTCACGTGACCATTAGTAGTTTATTGCCAATCATTTATTTAATTGTTTGATCAATTTGGTAGTGTTTTTGTTCACTAATTTCTATCATCTAATTTAGTCATTTGATCAATTTGGTAGTGTTTTTGTTCATTGATTTATGTCAATTGATTTAGTCATTTATTTAGTCATTTTATCAATTTGGTAATGTTTCATTGATACATTGTTTATTAATTGCATAATCATTATATTTAGTCATATTTATTCGCTGCTTTGTTAGTTGGTAGTTTATTTAATTATTTTTGTTCACTGAAAGTGTTGGAAATGAGATAATGTTTTTGAGGTTTAAACGTAAAAAGTAGAAAAGAATAATCAATCATTCATTTGCACATAATGAAACAACTATTAAGAAGGAAAAATATTGAAATTTTATTTAGAAAAGGTATTCTTATAGCAGATACAAGATTTAAATGTGTCTTTTCTTTGAAAAGTTTATTACAAAGTGTGTTTCATAGTGTTGTGACTCAAAAAAATGAGTTACAAACATTTATCAGTGGACGAGCATTTGGAAGTCTTCCTTCCATAAGAAAGTTCTTTGTCTTTTAACATCATAGAAATTTCACTCTCTGGTTACATGTTCCACCTCCTTGATTTTTCTAGTTTTGGCTACTACTTCAATGTATTTGAAGTGAATGTCAGGATCCTCATTGCCAATGACATTGAAAATATAGTTTACCATAGTAGCAAAATGTGTTAGTAATAAGACTAAATGAGAACAGATTGAAGAGAATTCTCAGTTTGGAAAATAGATAGAAAAAGTGCAAAAAGATGCATATGGAACTAAAAGCTTTGAAAATATTGTATCCATATCAGAGCATTACCTTAATTTCATCTTCTTCAACTGTTACATCAGTTTCATACCCACAAAAAATTTGTAATGCACCTTCAAAAGCTGCAGCCATGCCTATCTTAGCATGTTCCCCACATGAACATATGTTCAATAAGATAATAGAATACAAAATAAAATAAAGAGTTTAACTAATGAATTGTAGAAAATAGATTTTTGTAGTTTATATTTTTATCACTGATTACATTCATTGCATTGCACATTTTCATACTCAAAGCAACTTCACATTGCATAACTAATAACTAGATGTTAATAGATGACAAAATTTCAATTTCAATATAGTTTATTACAAAGTCAACCTAAGCAGTTATGCAATTACTTCACATTGCATAACTAATAACTAGGAGCAGCTACCAATTGCATTAGCTTGTCATGGCATTCCATGAGATCACATTTCTTTGAGGGAATTTTTCAAACAATTCACTACCTTGTCTATGCTACAACATTTTTCATACATATCTACCAAAGTATTTTATCAAACAGTTCACTGCCTTGCTGCTATGGCTAAAACCCTAAAACCATGTCAATACCATACAAATGGAATGCTACTATGATTTAGCAATTTATTTCTTATGCTACTATGGTTAAGCTGTAACGCCCCGCCACGCAACCCTAGTGGAAGTTGCAATTAACTACACAATTGAACTAATTTTTATTTTTATTTTTTTGTTTAAGTACAATTAACATGCAAGTTCACTACCCATTGCCAACAACCCCTAAGGTTATGAGACTGAGTTTACTTAAACCCAAACAAGAAACATGACTTGAAACCATAACATTTAATTACTTAACAAATTAAATACACATGCATTCCATACAAGATAAAATGCATCAAAGGATAATATATACCACATGATTTCAAATAACATAATCATTTAACAATAAGATTACAACACTCATTCCCCAAATGAGATAAATCCAATAAGCATGGTTATAAATTACATCTTCCACCTCAATAACAAATGAGGGGCAATAAATTACAAGATTCAATGAAAAAGAATAAAATAGGAAATGAAACTGGATCCCACGAGCTCTCCAACTGGAAATCTCGTCCACATGAACAAGAAGAAAACCCAACGGATTAAGGTGCACATTCCACCCAACCATGTGATACCCAAAAGCTCACCCCCCATGCTAGGAGATAGTAACAAGGAATTCTTATACAAGACCATCTACCTCTAGACACAGACTAAAACATAACTAAACTGAATCAAATACAAGTACAACATCACTAACACAAAGGTTATAATGCTTCTAGAGAACAATGCTCATCTACGCAGTACAACAAACTAACTTCTAGTTGACATAGAGAGAGTGTCACACATCATTTGCTATGAGTTACCCAGGCTCAACCTTCCTAG